>CAWUFW010021071.1:0-131658 GCA_963921515.1 Calotriton arnoldi | reverse complement strand
CATCATTAGTTCAGTTATGTTAGCACTTTCAGTCATGTGAGAATGAAGTCTGACATTCTCAGTAAAACATGTACATCCAACAAGGGCAGAGACTGTCAGTTGATTCCTTTGTGTTCTACTGCAGCTTCCCAGAGTGTTCTAAAGAACAACTAGAGTGCTAACAGCCTTACTTATGACAAAAGTATGGCACACCTGAAGCCATCTTGATTGGAATAAACTGGTAACACTTAAAACATTTAATTTAAAAAGGAACAAAATGATGGGGTTCATCTTGTCATAGAAATTATGGTTAGTGCTCTGGAAAGAAAAATTAGGACATGTTTCAAGTGTGATCTCAAATATCTTCCTGTTATATTTCAACAGGAGCAGCCTGTCAGTTGATGCCTTTGTGTTCTACTGCAGCTCCCCAGAGTGTTCTAAAGAACAACTAGAGCGCTAACAGCCTTACTTATGAAAAATTATGGCACACCTGAAGCCATCTTGATTGGAATAAACTGGTAACTCTTAAAACATTTAATTTAAAAAGGAACAAAATGAGGGGGTTCATTTTGTCATAGAAATTATGGTTAGTGCTGTAGAAAGAAAAATTAGGACATGTTTTAAGTGAGATCTCAAATATCTTCCTGTTATATTTCAACAGGAGCAGCCTGCCAGTTGATGCCTTTGTGTTCTACTGCAGCTCCCCAGAGTGTTCTAAAGAACAACTAGAGCGCTAACAGCCTTACTTATGAAAAAATTATGGCACACCTGAAGCCATCTTGATTGGAATAAACTGGTAACTCTTAAAACATTTAATTTAAAAAGGAACAAAATGAGGGGGTTCATTTTGTCATAGAAATTATGGTTAGTGCTGTAGAAAGAAAAATTAGGACATGTTTTAAGTGAGATCTCAAATATCTTCCTGTTATATTTCAACAGGAGCAGCCTGTCAGTTGATGCCTTTGTGTTCTACTGCAGCTTCCCAGAGTGTTCTAAAGAACAACTAGAGCGCTAACAGCCTTACTTATGACAAAAGTATGGCACACCTGAAGCCATCTTGATTGGAATAAACTGGTAACACTTAAAACATTTAATTTAAAAGGAACAAAATGATGGGGTTCATTTTGTCATAGAAATTATGGTTAGTGCTGTAGAAAGAAAATTAGGACATGTTTCAAGTGTGATCTCAAATATCTTCCTGTTATATTTCAACAGGAGCAGCCTGTCAGTTGATGCCTTTGTGTTCTACTGCAGCTTCCCAGAGTGTTCTAAAGAACAACTAGAGTGCTAGCAGCCTTACTTATGACAAAAGTATGGCACACCTGAAGCCATCTTGATTGGAATAAACTGGTAACACTTAAAACATTTAATTTAAAAAGGAACAAAATGAGGGGGTTCATTTTGCCATAGAAATTATGGTTAGTGCTGCAGAAAGAACATTTAGGGCATGTTTTAAGTGAGATCTCAAATCGTCTTCTATTTCATTAGAAAATTCTGACATGCAGACTGAAACAATCACTTTCAATACCAGCAGTAGACTTCCAGTTAACTCCCTGGTGAGCAGTAGCTTTACTACAGTGATCTAATGAACAACTAGAGTGCCAACATTCTGAATTTATGGCAAATGTGTGACACATCTGAATGCCTTCTTGATGGAATCAAAGTAAAAAACTGAAAGCATTTCCTACTGAGGAGACTGCAGTAAATGAGGAAATTAGGAAACTTCATAACAAAGAAGTCTTCCAAGATGGCCACCAGTGAAAAAAGAGCCCAAATGTAGCACAAATATTACCCAGATGTAGCCCAGATATAGCCCAATGACAAAAGTGTGCAAAACACTTTTTATTTGTAGTTTTTTTGCAGTTTTATGTAGTGCAGACTGGTCAGGTATTGGAGCGTTGCATCTTAAAACATGACCCCCTACACTACAAAAACACCACTGCACTACCCTAAACCCTAAAACACTACCCCAGCACGACCCCTACACTACACAAGCACCACTGCACTATCCTAAACCCTAAAACACTACCCCCAGCATGACCCCCTACACTACACAAACACCACTGCACTACCCTAAACCCTAAAACACTACCCCAACACCACTGCACTAACCTAAATCCTAAAACACTACCCCCAGCACGACCCCCTACACTACCCAAACACCACTGCACTACCCTAAAACATGACCCTACACTACACAAGCACCACTGCACTACCCTAAACCCTAAAACACTACCCCCAGCACGACCCCCTACACTACACAAACACCACTGCACTACCTTAAACCCTAAAACACTACCCCCAGCACGACCCCTACACTACCCAAACACCACTGCACTAACCTAAATCCTAAAACACTACCCCCAGCACGACCCCTACACTACCCAAACACCACTGCACTACCCTAAACCCTAAAACACTACCCCCAGCACGACCCCCTACACTACACAAGCACCACTGCACTACCCTAAACCCTAAAACACTACC
The DNA here is from genome assembly GCA_963921515.1 of Calotriton arnoldi. Classification (NCBI taxonomy): domain Eukaryota; kingdom Metazoa; phylum Chordata; class Amphibia; order Caudata; family Salamandridae; genus Calotriton; species Calotriton arnoldi. The sequence goes on along the minus strand of CAWUFW010021071.1, from coordinate 129,192 downwards.
CAATCACGACCCCCTACACTGCCCGAACACCACTGCACTGCCCTAAACCCTGAAACACCAGCCCCTGCACGACCCCCTACACTGCCCGAACACCACTGCACTGCATTAAACCCTGAAACACATACCCTAGCACGACCCCCTACACTGCCCGAACACCACTGCAGTGCCCTAAACCCTGAAACACCACCCCTTCATGACCCCTACACTGCCCGAACACCACTGCACTGCCCTAAACCCTGAAACACCACCCCCAGCATGACCCCTACACTGCCCGAACACCACTGCACTGCCCTAAACCCTGAAACACTACCCCCAGCAAGACCTCCTACACTGCCCGAACACCACTGCACTGCCCTAAACCCTGAAACATCACCCCCAGCAAGACCCCCTACACTGCCCGAACACCACTGCCCTAAACCCTGAAACACCACCCCCATCACGACCCCTACACTGCCCGAACACCACTGCGAAACCCTAAACCCTGAAACACCACCCCCAGCACGACCCCCTACACTGCCCGAACACCACTGCACTGCCCTAAACCCTGAAACACCACCCCCTGCACGTCCCCCTACACTGCCCGAACACTACTGCACTGCACTAAACCCTGAAACACCATCCCCAGCACGACCCCCTATACTGCACGAACACCACTGCACTGCCCTAAACCCTGAAACACTACCCCCAGCAAGACCCCTACACTGCCCGAACACCACTGCACTGCCCTAAACCCTGAAACACCACCCCCAGCAAGACCCCCTACACTGCCCGAACACCACTGCCCTAAACCCTGAAACACCACCCCCAGCAAGACCCCCAACACTGCCCAAACACCACTGCACTGCCCTAAACCCTGAAACACCAGCCCCAGCACGACCCCTACACTGCCCGAACACCACTGCACTGCCCTAAACCCTGAAACACCACCCCTGCACGACCCCCTACACTGCCCGAACACCACTGCACTGCCCTAAACCCTGAAACACCACCCCCAGCACGACCCCCTACACTGCCCGAACACCACTGCACTGCCCTAAACCCTGAAACACCACCCCTGCACGATCCCCTACACTGCCCGAACACTACTGCACTGCCCTAAACCCTGAAACACTACCCCCAGCACGACCCCCTACACTGCACGAACCCCACTGAACTGCCCTAAACCCCGAAACACTACCCCCAGCAAGACCCCCTACACTGCCCGAACACCACTGCCCTAAACCCTGAAACACCACCCCCAGCAAGACCCCTACACTGCCCGTACACCACTGCACTGCCCTAAACCCTGAAACACCACCCCCAGCACGACCCCTACACTGCCCGAACACCACTGCACTGCCCTAAACCATGAAACACCAGCCCCAGCACGACCCCCTACACTGCCCGAACACCACTGCACTGCCCTAAACCCTGAAACACCACCCCCAGCATGACCCCCTACACTGCCCGAACACCACTGCACTGCCCTAAACCCTGAAACACCAGCCCCAGCACAACCCCCGTACACTGCCCGAACACCACTGCACTGCCCTAAACCCTGAAACACCAGCCCCAGCACGACCGCCTACACTGCCCAAAACCACTGCACTGCCCTAAACCCTGAAACACCAGCTCCAGCACGACCCCTATACTGCCCGAACACCACTGCACTACCCTAAACCCTCAAACACCAGCCCCAGCACGACCCCCTACACTGCCCGAACACCACTGCACTGCCCTAAATCCTGAAACACCAGCCCCAGCAAGACCCCCTACACTGCCCGAACACCAATGCACTGCCCTAAACCCTGAAACACCACCCCCAGCAAGACCCCCTACACTACCCGAACACCACTGTACTAAAGCCTGAAACACCACCCCCAGCAAGACCACCTACACTGGCCGAACACCACTGCACTGCCCTAAACCCTGAAACACCACCACCTGCACGACCCCCTACACTGCCCAAACACCACTGCACTGCCCTAAACCCTGAAACACCACCCCCTGCACGACCCCCTACACTGCCCGAACACCACTGCACTGCCCTAAACCCTGAAACACCACCCCTCAGCATGACACCCTACACTGCCCGACCACTGCACTGCCCTAAACCCTGAAACACCACCCCCAGCACGACCCCCTACACTGCCCGAACACCACTGCAATGCCCTAAACCCCTGAAACACCACCCCTGCACGACCTCCTACACTGCCGGAACACCACTGCACTGCCCTAAACCCTGAAACACCACCCCCAGCACGACCCCCTACACTGCCCGAACACCACTGCACTGCCCTAAAGCCTGAAACATCATCCCCAGCAAGACCCCCTACACTGCCTGAACACCACTGCCCTAAACCCTGAAACACCACCCCCTACACTGCACGAACACCACTGCACTGCCCTAAACCCTGAAACACCACCTCCAGCAAAACCCCCTACACTGCCTGAACACCATTGCTCTGCCCTAAATCCTGAAACACTAGCCCCAGCATGAACCCCTACACTGCCCGAACACCACTGCACTGCCCTAAACCCTGAAACACGAGCCCCAGCACGACCACCTACACTGCCCGAACACCACTGCACTGCCCTAAACCCTGAAACACCAGCCCCAGCACAACCCCCTACACTGCCCGAACACCACTGCACTGCCCTAAACCCTGAAACAACAGCCCCAGCACGACTCCCTACACTGCCCAAACACCACTGCACTGCCCTAAACACTGAAACACCACCCCCTGCACGAACCCCTACACTGCCCGAACACCACTGCACTGCCCTAAACCTTGAAACACCACCCCTGCAGCACCCCTACACTGCCCGAACACCACTGCACTGCCCTAAACCCTGAAACACCACCCCTGCACCGCCCCTACACTGCCCGAACACCACTGCACTGCCCTAAACCCTGAAACACCACCCCCAGCACGACCCCCTACACTGCTCGAACACCACTGCACTGCCCTAAACCCTGAAACACCACCCCCAGCACGACCCCCTACACTGCCCGAACACCACTGCCCCTAAACCCTGAAACACCACCCCTGCACGACCCCCTACACTGCCCGAACAACACTGCACTGCCCTAAACCCTGAAACACCACCCCTACACTGCCCGAACACCACTGCACTGCCCTAAACCCTGAAACACCACCCCCAGCACGACCCCCTACACTGCCCGAACACCACTGCACTGCCCTAAACCCTAAAATACCACCCCCAGCATTACCCCCTACACTGCCCGAACACCACTGCACTGCCCTAAACCCTGAGAACACTACCCCAGCACGACCCCCTACACTGCCCGAACACCACTGCACTACCCTAAACCCTGAAATACTACCCCCAGCACAACCCCCTACACTGCCCGAACACGACTGCACTGCCCTAAACCCTCAAACACTACCCCCAGCACGACCCCCTACACTGCCCGAACACCACTGCACTGCCCTAAACCCTAAAACACTCCCCCAGCACGACCCCCTACACTGCCCGAACACCACTGCACTGCCCCTAAACCCCCAGCACGACCCCCTACACTACCCAAACACCACTGCACTGCCCTAAACCCTAAAACACTCCCCCAGCACGACCCCCTACACTACCCAAACACCACTGCACTGCCTAAACCCTGAAACACCACCCCCAGCACGACCCCCTACACTGCCCGAACACCACTGCACTGCCCTAAACCCTGAAACACCACCCCTGCACGACCCCCTACACTGCCCGAACACTACTGCACTGCCCTAAACCCTGAAACACCATCACCAGCACGACCCCCTACACTGCACGAACACCACTGCACTGCCCTAAACCCTGAAACACTATCCCCAGCAAGACCCCTACACTGCCCGAACACCACTGCACTGCCCTAAACCCTGAAACACCACCCCCAGCAAGACCCCCTACACTGCCCGAACACCACTGCACTGCCCTAAACCCTGAAACACCAGCCCCAGCACGACCCCTACACTGCCCGAACACCACTGCACTGCCCTAAACCCTGAAACACCACCCCTGCACGACCCCCTACACTGCCCGAACACCACTGCACTGCCCTAAACCCTGAAACACCACCCCCAGCATGACCCCCTACACTGCCCGAACACCACTGCACTGCCCTAAACCCTGAAACACCACCCCCAGCATGATGCCCTACACTGCCCGAACACCACTGTACTGCCCTAAACCCTGAAACACCACCCCCAGCACGACCCCCTACACTGCATGAACACCACTGCACTGCCCTAAACCCCAAACCACTACCCCCAGCACGACCCCTACACTGCCCGAACACCACTGCCCTAAACCCTGAAACACCACCCCCAGCAAGTCCCCTACACTGCCCGTAACACCACTGCACTGCCCTAAACCCTGAAACACCACCCCCAGCATGACCCCCTACACTGCCCGAACACCACTGCACTGCCCTAAACCCTGAAACACCACCCCCAGCACGACCCCCTACACTGCCCGAACACCACTGCACTGCCCTAAACCATGAAACACCAGCCCCAGCACGATCCCCATACACTGCCCAGAACACCACTGCACTGCCCTAAACCCTGAAACACCAGCCCCAGCACGACCGCCTACACTGCCCGAAAACCACTGCACTGCCCTAAACCCTGAAACACCAGCCCCAGCACGACCCCCTACACTGCCCAAACACCACTGCACTGCCCTAAACCCTGAAACACCACCCCCTGCACGACCCCCTACACTGCCCGAACAGCACTGCACTGCCCTAAACCCTGAAACACCACCCCTCAGCACGACACCCTACACTGCCCGAACACCACTTCAATGCCCTAAACCCTGAAACACCACCCCCTGCACGACCTCCTACACTGCCGGAACACCACTGCACTGCTCTAAACCCTGAAACACCACCCCCAGCACGACCCCCTACACTGCCCGAACACCACTGCACTGCCCTAAACCCTGAAACATCAACCCCAGCAAGACCCGCTACACTGCCTGAACACCACTGCCCTAAACCCTGAAACACCACCCCTACATCTGCACTGGAACACCACTGCACTGCCCTAAACCCTGAAACACCACCTCCAGCAAAACCCCTACACTGCCTGAACACCATTGCTCTGCCCTAAACCCTGAAACACCACCCCCAGCACGAACCCCTACACTGCCCGAACACCACTGCACTGCCCTAAACCCTGAAACACCAGCCCCAGCAAGACCCCCTACACTGCCCGAACACCACTGCACTGCCCTAGACTCTGAAACACCAGCCCCAGCAAGAACCCCTACACTGCCCGAACACCACTGCACTGCCCTAAACCCTGAAACACCAGCCCCAGCATGACCCCCTACACTGCCCGAACACCACTGCACTGCCCTAAACCCTGAAACACCAGCCCCAGCACGACCACCTACACTGCCCGAACACCACTGCACTGCCCTAAACCCTGAAACACCAGCCCCAGCACGACCCCTACACTGCCCGAACACCACTGCACTGCCCTAAACCCTGAAACACCAGCCCCAGCACGACCCCCTACACTGCCCAAACACCACTGTTCTGCCCTAAACCCTGAAACACCAGCCCCAGCATGACCCCCTACACTGCCCGAACACCACTGCACTGCCCTAAACCCTGAAACACCACCCCTGCATGACCCCTACACTGCCCGAACACCACTGCACTGCCCTAAACCCTGAAACACCACCCCCTGCAGCACCCCTACACTGCCCGAACACCACTGCACTGCCCTAAACCCTGAAACACCACCCCAGCATGACCCCCTTTACTGCTCGAACACCACTGCACTGCCCCAAACCCTGAAACACCACCCCCAGCACGACCCCCTACACTGCCCGAACACCACTGCCCTAAACCCTGAAACACCACCCCTGCACGACCCCTACACTGCCCGAACACCACTGCACTGCCCTAAACCCTGAAACACCACCCCCTACACTGCCCGAACACCACTGCACTGCCCTAAACCCTGAAACACCACCCCCAGCACGACCCGCTACACTGCCCGAACACCACTGCACTGCCCTAAACCCTAAAACACCACCCCCAGCATTACCCCCTACACTGCCCAAACACCACTGCACTGCCCTAAACCCTAGAACACTACCCCCAGCACGACCCCTACACTACCCAAACACCACTGCACTACCCTAAACCCTAAAATACTACCCCCAGCACAACCGCCTACACTACCCGAACACGACTGCACTGCCCTAAACCCTCAAACACTCCCCCAGCACGACCCCCTACACTACCCGAACACCACTGCACTGCCCTAAACCCTAAAACACTCCCCCAGCACGACCCCTACACTACCCGAACACCACTGCACTGCCCTAAACCCTAAAACACTCCCCCAGCACGACCCCCTACACTACCCAAACACCACTGCACTGCCCTAAACCCTAAAACACTACCCCCGCATGACCCCTACACTACCCAAACACCAATGCACTACCCTAATCCCTAAAACACTACCCCCGGATGACCCCCTACACTACTCCTAAACCCTAAAACACTACCCCGCACGACTCCCTACACTACCCAAAGACCACTGCACTACCCTAAACCCTAAAACACGACCTCCTACACTACACAAACACCACTGCACTACCCTAAACCCTAAAACACTACCCCCTACACTACACAAACACCACTGCACTACCCTAAACCCTAAAACACTACCCCCAGCAGTACCCCTACACTACCCAAACACCACTGCACTAACCTAAACCCTAAAACACTACCCCCAGCAGTACCCCCTACACTACCCAAACACCACTGCACTACCCTAAATCACTACCCCCAGCACGACCCCTACACTACCCAAACACCACTGCACTACCCTAAACCCTAAAACACTCCCCCAGCACGACTCCCTACACTACCCAAACACCACTGCACTACCCTAAACCCTAAATCTACCCCCAGCATGACCCCCTACACTACACAAACACCACTGCACTACCCTAAACCCTAAAACACTACCCCCAGCACGACCCTCTTCACTACCTAAACACAACTGCACAATTTGTTACAGGCGTTGCAACGCAGGCCTGTGGTGCTTACTGGAAGTACCTAGTGGGCTAGTTGGGCCCCAGGGACCCTCAGGATTCAAGGTGACCTAATCCCCCAGCTTAAAACGCACCACGGGGCGCGTTTGCACAGTGGTGAAGGGAGGGCGGGGCCTCAGGTGACATTTGCGCAAACACGCCCTGTGGTGCGTTTTAAGTTGGGGAATTAATTCCTTTGAATCCTGAGGGACCCTGGGGGCCAACTAGCCCACCAGGTACCTTCAGTAAGCACAACAGAGTTGCGTTGCAGAGAGGTGAAAAAGGTGCGTGGCCTCGGAACGCCTCTCTGCAACTCAGCTCTGTGGTCCTAACTGTAGGTACCTGGGGGCTAGTTGGGCCCCAGGGACCCTCAGAATTCAAGGGGACTTAATCCCGCAACTTAAAACGCGCCACGGGGTGCGTTGCACACATGTCACCTCAGGCCCCTCCCTTCACCACTGTGCAAACGCGCCCTGTAGCGCGTTTTAAGAGGTAGTTTTAATCCCCTGCCCTATTATGTACTAGGGACTTGCAGAGGAGGTCATGCTAATCACAGGGGTACCCCAACGCATAGTGTTCCCTAGTGTATGTAGGTGTTTTCACTGTATTCTAAGTGTCTTTTAGCATAGCACTGGCTCTGGTTAGTCAGAGTCAGTTACCACCAGTACCCGTCTGAAAAGTTGTGGGCACAGGATGATTTTGCAACAAGGCCTCTTTCTGCTCCTCTGTTGGTTCTTTCTGCACATCTTTTGCTTCTTTCTGTGCGTTTTTTCTTCTTTCTTCACATGTCCTACCTCTGTAGGCATAGTTAGAAACTAGCATTTAAAAAAACCTTTGAAATTCACTTAAAAATCATAGGTTTCTGGCACGTTATAGTTAGAAATTAGCATTTAAAAACCTTTGAAATTCACTGAAAAAACCATAGGTTTCAGACACGTTATAGTTAGAAATTAGCATTTAAAAACCTTTGAAATTCACTGAAAAAACCATAGGTTTTAGGGACAGTTATAGTTAGTTGTACATTTCACTCGTACAAAACCATAGAAATTCCCTGTTATAGTTAGTTCAGCTAACTATAACTCGCGCCCCGCAATGCACTGCTGATGACGTCACATATTACATCACTCATGACATGGTCAGTGACATCACTGATGACATCACTGATGACATCTCAAATGACATCACTGATGACATCATCCATGTGATAATTTCATGCATCTTCTCACACCCTAATATAACTTTTGATACACCCACTCTAAATTACAGACTGCCATTCTCAAAACCATAGACACTCCAACACCAAAAACTACATACCCACTCACTGATTCTTAGGTCTACACACACATCCACTCACTCACCCGTACAGTCACTCATACTTAGTCACTCAGTACAGGACTATCATATGCACTCATACACCTATATAAACACTCACACACCGCCACTCATCCATAGAGGTACTCACACACCTAGTCAGTCATGCAAAAACTTAATCACACACCCATTTACTCACCTATACAGTTATACACACACCAGCTCACTTACTCATACAAATACTAGCACATTCTTACGCTCTTATACAATCACTGATACAAGTACACACTCATCCATACAGCCACTCTCACAATCACACACTCTCACTTATAGCCATTTATATACTCCAACACACATATATACTGCCTTTCACATATGTAGTTACTCACACATGTACCACTGAGATATACATTCAATCACTAACACACCCATACACACACTCACCCACCCATACAGTCCATCACAGATGCACTCTTGAAACCATGCACCCAGTGAATCACCAACTCACACATCTATGCACAGAGTCACACACACCCCACCCACACAAACACTCAGGCACCCAAACAGATACTCAGACAATCAATCAATAACCCATGTAGACACTCATGTAGCTATTCAGAAAGCCATGCAGCCGCTTACAAACCAACAGACAGACGGATACAGACATTCACACAGTTTAGTCACTAACCCATGCATTCAGTAAGATACATTTAATCACTCACTTGTAGTCAGTCACTCACGTACTAAATCATCCATTCAGACACTTATACACCCACTCATTCTTCAATACGCCTTTCCCTATATATATTAAACATATTTAAACTTTACAGAAACACACAGTCACTGGATGATGTCATCATTGATGTCATCAGTGATGTCATTTGAGATGTCATCAGTGATGTCATCAGTGATGTCACTGACCATGTCATGAGTGATGTAATATGTGACGTCATCAGCAGTGCATTGCGAGGCGCGAGTTATAGTTAGCTGAACTAACTATAACAGGGGAATTTCTATGGTTTTGTACGTGTGAAATGTCCAACTAACTATAACTGTCCCTAAAACCTATGGTTTTTTCAGTGAATTTCAAAGGTTTTTTAAATGCTAATTTCTAACTATAACGTGTCAGAAACCTATTGTTTTTTCAGTGAATATATATATATATATTTACCACCGATTTTGTCCCAAGCGGAGGGCGCACTTTGCACAGCTGGTGCGCGTGGCGAGGCAGGACCAGCCTCGAATTTCTATTCCTCACCAAAGCGAATTACACGCTGCACTCTCCCAGGGGGTAATTTTCAAAAACGGTTTATTAACAAGCCATCATTTTACTCCTTCCCTCTACCAACGCGTTTCGACCGGCAGGTCTTGATCACGGTGCAAACATTAGTCCCTCTACAGTTTCTCCCATTTATACCTCTAGCCCAGTTGGCATTTTAAGGTGCATTCTGGGACAGGTAGTTCAAATATACAAAAACACCCAAATTTGTGCCGTAAAAAAACATCATACATAAAAGACACTGGGGACTTTCTGAGGATACTCATGAATACAGAATGGCAGAAGGATTACCTATTAGTGACCATCGACGTCGTATCGTTGTATACGTCAATCAATCATGACATAGGCTTACAAGCAATGACATACTTTCTGAAACAAAAGCCTGTTGAACAACTACAACATTGCTTGATGGTCCTCGATATGATCGAACTATGCCTAAGGAATAATGTATTCCTATTCAACAAGGATATATATTCCCAAAAGTGTGGTACAGCGATGGGAGTTTCCTTCTCTCCAAGCTATGCCAACCTTGTAATGGGTTGGTGGGAGAAGACCATAGCTTGGAGAGAGGAAAATGACCACTACGTAGCCAAAGTAGCGCTTTGGTTACGTTTCATAGATGACCTTTTTCTCCTTTGGAACGGAACTAAATCTGAATTTCGCGAATTCCTGGAAATATTAAATAACAATAATGTCGGTCTCAAATTCACACATAACATCAGTGCAAGTGAGATTGTATTTCTGGACACCAAGGTATATGTGAAATCAGACCAGATAGAAACAACAGTATTCAGGAAGAGCACTGCGACCAACAGTGTGCTCCATGGAAAAAGTTTCCACCCAGAGAGTCTGAAAAGAATATACCATATGGTGAATTCATCAGAATGAAAAGAAATTGTTCCAATACAAAGGAAATCAACCTGAAGTTCAAGGAAACAAAACAACGGTTCCTACAAAGAGGCTATCAAAATAATGATATTAAACGCGGGGAAATGAAAGCAAGATCAGTCACAGGGGCTGAAACACTGATAAACAGAAAAGACAGGAACTCAAACAGCGAGTCAAAAGAACCAATAAGAATGGTAATGACATACAGCAAAGAAAGCTTTAAAATCTGCAACTCCTGAATAAATATTGAAACATCTTATTGAAAGACCCTGATATTGGAAAACAATTGGGAAATCGACCTCAAATATCCTACAGAAAGGCACCGTCACTGTCAGACAAATTGGTCAAGAGCCACTTTGAAAACAAACGACCAGGAACATGGTTACAGGGATTGCAAAAGGGATTCAACAAATGCAGCCACTGCAAAGCTTGCAAGATTGGCAAGAATATGAAAGTGATCATCGTTCCGCAAGGAAAGACTTTTAACATCAATGACACCATCACATGCAACACCACATATGTTGTATACCTGCTGGAGTGCTATTGTGGCAAACGCTACATTGGGAGCACGATTTGTCCCCTTAAAAAACGTATTCTTGAACACACAAGGGCAATCCAGAACAAAGATGTAACATATGCCATGTCCAAACATATGCTAACTCATGGTGGAAGGACATGGAAAGACATAACATACTCTGGTCTTGCAACGGTACCCGCACATGAAAGAGGGGGAAACAGAACCCTAAAATTGAGACGATTGGAATCAAGATTAATAATCAGATTCAAAACCAAGTTCCCAACAGGGCTAAACGGGGATGAAGAGATGTACGTACACCTGTGAGAAGCTTGCCAAACAAGAAATTTTAATGAAACATCAAGTATTTTATTAGCAACATTGATGAAACACAGTGTACAGTAGTAATGGATATAAGGTATGGACTGCGTTCCCGACAGAGTTATGGAAGACGAAAATGATCAGGTACTCAGCCTTGACAGATCGGACTTGGGATTTACTATTAAGCGCACGAAAATCTCTGGCACTAAGCCATAATTGGAGGACGATTAAGTTGAGAATGTTAACTACACATTCACCAACAGATGCAATACATATGTATTTCAATAGCAGTGCGTATCAAACTAAGTCACTTAGACTTGTATGTTTGCAATCAGGTCAACACTGATCCCGAGATCTGTAAATAACTAATCATCCATAATTGAGCTGGGACGATTGCCTAATACCCTTTTAACAACAACTTTATTGACATTGATGACAATTTGTTTACAAAATGTTTTTTTTGCGGCACAAATTTGGGTGTTTTTTGTATATTTGAACTACCTGTCCCAGAATGCACCTTAAAATGCCAACTGGGCTAGAGGTATAAATGGGAGAAACTGTAGAGGGACTAATGTTTGCACCGTGATCAAGACCTGCCGGTCGAAACGCGTTGGTGGAGGAAGGAGTAAAATGATGGCTTGTTAATAAACCGTTTTTGAAAATTACCCCCTGGGAGAGTGCAGCGTGTAATTCGCTTTGGTGAGGAATATATATATATATATATAATATATAATATATATAAAAATAAATAACATTTAAACAATGTACATGACTATTAAACAATTTAATAACTAATTAACAACTACATTACCCCTACAGCCCCAGCACCCCGCACCTAATATATAACCTAAAAAATATAATTATTGCACACTTTATATAATTAATTAAATAATAAAATAATAATTAATTGTTAATTCATTATTGCTTAACTTCTCACCCCATACTCAACAAACCCAACAGTCTGCACCTAATATATAACTAAAAATATAAATATCCCACAATGTACATAATTAATTATCAATTAAATAATCAAAAGCAAATTAATAACGTTAAATAATTATTACTTAATTACCTTCCCACCGTATACCATTATAAAGCCAGCAACCCACGCCTAATATATAACTTAAAATATATAATGATTACACAATTTACATAATTAGTAATAATTTTAATGGTTAATAATAAATTAATAATTATTTGTTAATTAATTATATTTAGTTAACTTCCTACCCTATATCCCTACGAACAGCAACCTGATACAACACTATAAATTACTATTATCAATTGAATTAAAAATTATACATCACTTAAAGTTACGAACTATATTGAAAAATATTATTAACAATAATACAAACAATAATAGCATAAAATTAATACATGAACTAAAACACATAAAGATAAATAAAAAACAATATTTTTTACAAATATATTAACAACCACAATATTCTTGAGAACAATATTACCTACCTGAAAAAAATCGGTATTCTTGCATCACAATATTTTTGTATCACAATATTTATTTCCTTATATTTCTGTAGCTAGATATTTAAAACTCAATATTTTGTCCAAATAGCACCACTCAATGTCACCTCTGCATAGCTCATGGCCACAGTATGCAGGGCCGTATGTGAAACATACTGCACAGGCCACCCAAGGCAACTCAGTCTGCTCCAAACACATTTAGTACATTGCTGCCATCATGACTTGTGTGTGATTTATTGTGACACCTTAAAAATGTCTAGGAGCATTAGAAAAGGGAAGCAGATTTGCAATTTTGCATAAGCACTTCAGGAACTCTACAGTGGTTTTAAAACAATTTCTAGACCATTACACTGCACAAAATGGGTATTTTCTAATATTTAGCACATTACTCACTCAAATTAGCATTATTAACCTCGAGATAAAGTGTCACTCAAAATATCACACATAACACACTGAAATATCACACATAAGCACACTCAAATATCGAAATTGCACACATAACCAAACTGAGAACTTAGCAGCTATGGTGTTGACTTGTATGACTATTCGTTAAATAAATACCCCACCCCCAGTTTTGAAAAATATGGTCTTTACAATTATAATTCGAACATGGTCTGCTGGCATATTCATGGTGAATGACACAAATATCGTGTGACAATGTTATGTATGTGAATTGATAGAAACACAAGCACTGAGAAACCACATTGGAGGACACCAAATCATGGCAAAAACATATTTAAGGAAATACAATTTTTTTTTAAATTAATGGAAACATTTCAAAGGAAAGATTATTCCCAGGAAAAATAAAAATTACATTAAAATTGGGTGGTGCTAAGGGCTAGTGAGGGTTTTTTGGGTTCGAGGATGGGTGATGTTTAGGGGTGAAGTAAGGTTTTTAGTAGATAGGGATGGGTGCAGTTTTTAGTAGTTAGGGATGAGTGCAGTTTTGGCTTAGAAATACGTTTTTAAAGTTCAGGAATGGGTGTAGTTTAGGGGTGGTAAGGGTTTAGGATCAGGAACCAGTGTAGTTTAGGGGTCATGAATAGTTTTCAAGTAGGGTTGCTGGTTTTATGGTGTTTGTTTTGTTAATATTTCTGTCTGTATGTATCCATATTTATCTTTTGGCAATCTTATTGGTCTTTATCCATAGTCATTTCATCTTTTGAGAATAAATGGAGCCCTAAAATGGTATACTTCACATTTATTTAAGGGATAACATGCACACCTATTTTGAAGCCTGTGGTGATTTAGCAAATTAAGCAGCCAAATATAGCAAACTTTTACACCCTCAGTTAAATTAGCATTATACTACAAATATATGTTGACATATACCTATATTTAGGAAAATCTCAATCAGCTTTTAACTCTCCATGCTGTTTATCTAGTCAGCTGTTGTCCTGGAATTCAAGAACGACAGCATGGAGAGTCACTCACAAGAAGCACAATTTTCAGTATTTCTCCACATTTAAAAATAAACACAGTCAGGTAACACATTGTTTACTGCCTGTATTTATCTGTAAAAATCAGTAAAAACTGAAAATTGTGAGTCTTATTTTTAAGGTACATGAATGAGCCTTGATTAGAGGGGGTGACAGGTTTTTAGGGTTCACAGATGGGTTTAAGGTAAAGGGATGGGTAGAGTTTAGGGGTGGTGAAGGGATGGAGGAATGGATCATCCGGAGGATTGCTTCGTTACTGCTGTCACTACTGTCCATCGACAGACCAGTTGCCATAAGGGCCGGAGGATCCGTAGTTTTCAGGATGGGCTTGGCGAATATGTCTAGTTTTCCCTGCTTGGGCAGGGTCTTATTTTTTGCTATGATAGTGTGGTTTAAGGTGTCTCTCACACACCAATCTAACCCGCCAGACCTCCCAAGGCAGAGCAGCACAAGTAATCCGGACAAACAGTAGGCGCCAAAATGGAGGGTCAGGGAGGTGTACTCTGTTTCTCACAATTTGCATCAAGTACCTCATGTGCGGGTCACAGCTTGGATGCCCTCCCACCCTCAGTGTGTCTTGTTATTTGAAGAAGTGTCCTGCCAAAACTCCCAGGGAATACATGCCAGTCTACCTAACAAGTCTAAACCAGTTTTCACCACCAAGGCTGTCATGTAGAGAGGGCAGGGGGTGAGGAGGAGTTCTTCTCCAGGCAGGGGGATTATGCAGAAATGTACCTTATTATTCCCCATGGGTGTCCAGCCAGAGATGCACAGGTCAGGCCAGGCACGAGACTCAAAGTGGAAGAGCCACTGCTGTCCTCCATGGATGCTGCTCAGCTGTGCCACACCCCATTCAGCCACCCCTTCCCCTCTCAGGCAGAGCTTGACCATGACACCAGCTCAGGTCGCCAAGGAGGGAGGATTCATTATTCCAGGGAGAAGAACTAAGCACCCTGGGTGGTGAAAGACCATGGGCAAACAGGCTAGAAGGTGCTTAGAAGGCCTCCACCACCAGCAACTGCAAGCAGTCCGCAGGCCACATCACTCCCTGGGGGCCCCTGGGCCTGAAGGACTACAGCAACACGGGCGACTCCGAACTGCGGCAGTGCACAAGTGCCCACACCTCACTTTGAGGAAGGGTTACCACCCCAGGTGACACATGGCCCAAGCACTGCGTCACAGAGCTGCCCTAATGCGACTCTGATGCGCTGCACAGCCGCAGGATCACAGCCTCCCCAGCACCTTCCTCATTGTCTGACCCACCGGTGATCCTGTTATCATGGCTGTTGTTGTCTCAATATGCTGGTCTGATGAATGTCTTGCGCCATATCTGACCTTAGAGATAGGATGGTGCAGGGTATTAGGCGCCGGGTACAGGAGTGCTAATAGATAGGGTCCTCCATCTTGCACTGCCGGCCAAGCCCCCAACATTTACATATATTAATTTATATAGTATAGATTTTTTATTTTAAAGATGTTTTAATAATTTAATGTTGTTAGATATTTAAATGTTTTTAACAGAATGAATACGAATTGGAATGGTATATGTAACACGTCTGGAGTCCAACACTTTCCCTACTAAGAGGATTTATGACATCATCTGATTTCCCGATCTGCAATGGGGAACTTGTCATGAGATTGCATGAAGCAGTACAGCTGCTTGCAAAAATTGCAGTTGTGAAGTGTTCCGCTCACCACAGTGGTGATGATTATGTGACAGTGGGCAACCATTATGCTGATGACGTCCCCGATACTGTGCTAATGAATCACAAACATTCAATGGTGAATAAATGAATGAATACGAAGGTGAGACCAACTACAACCTTTTGTTGTCAACAATTGATACCTGGGAGGAAGTGAAGAGATTACAGAAGGAAGTGTCAGAGGCAAAACCGCAGAGTTGGATCAGAGCAGGATGTGTGAAAAGAGATGATGATATATGGGTTTCTTTAGTTGGCAGACCAGTGTTACCAAACAGCATGTTGTTCCCAATAGCAAGACATCTCCATGGTCAAAAAGAAAAGGTACGCCCTAGAACGTGCTTTATAAGGTCTGGGACAAGGGGGAGTAAAGCAAAACCAAATATACAATAAATTGTCTCCCTAGACCTGTAGTCCTTTCTACGTGGCTACGTATAGTTCCCAAAGCTGGCCAAGTATGAATTGCTATAAGTTGGAACAATTTTTTCATTGTGTCAAACTGATTTTATTTATATTTTTTTATATTTATATATTAGTTTCTCATATCTTGACTTAGAATTTCTTAATTATATTACACATTTCTCAATAGAAAAAATTGGAAAGTGAATACATACAATATATACAGTGCTATACAATTATACATACATTACTATACAGTTAGATCCAAAACATGATGTATGCTCTGTTAGTCAATTCTTTTCATTTCATATACAAAGAAAATTATAAAAACCTTGTAGACACAAAGGTGAAATGTTTCCATATGTTTACATTTTTTCATAAGAAATAATAACTTGTGTCAATTTCATACCCCCAACCTTGCAGAGCCACTCACTCCTCACACTCATACACATTAATTCCCTCACTTATAACATTCATGCTTGTACCAACCAATGTTTACTATCACTATCAAGGTACAATGAGAAAATGACTATTTTCTTAACCGTTGTTGTGTTGTAGGTTGGAGTCTTGTGTAATCTGGTCTACGTACGTTTCTGTGGAAAGTATATAGGAAATACACCTTCTGCGGGACCACCTGAGATAACAACTCATAAATTGGTGGATCAACATAGGGGATATCTGTAAGTAATATGGAAACTCCGTAAGGGCCAGACTGAAAACTATTTTTTTTCATATAGGACAACTCCAGTGTTTATTCTGCACAAGAAGAGACCTTCAGCAGTGGAAAAGAAAGAAAAAGAAAAGAAAAGAAAAAAAGCGTCAAATGTGTTTTAACAACGTTGGCTGAAAAATGAGTTACACATTATTCCTGTGACAGGCAAAGTCTTGTGTTTCAAACACATCTGTAACCCCATTCCATACCGACTACGTGCATGAGAGGTGAGGTTCCACTTATCTTCTCACTCATGTGAGTCAAGAAGTAAAGATAGTCTCCCTCAACCTGATTAGCAGAGGTGACGCTATATGATACCTTACAAGACCTAGACTTGCCTACTTGGTACCCGAGCTCTTGAAATATCAAGGGCCAAGCACAGTTGTAATCCACGTTCCAAAAGACTACAAATGTAAGACAAATGCACAACAATGTGCTTTAATAATGTTGGTACAACTAGCAGGTGAAATGTCACGTGTGCTAGTTGGCTATACATTCCTAGGGACGGCATCCTGTGTATGTGTTATCTTTTTTATTTATTATACTTTGTATACATTCTGTAGGTCATGCGCAGGGTGTTCTCTTTCTATTGAGGAGGTGACTTGAATCAACTTAATTGATTGTCCACAAAGCCCTTTTAGCGAGCTAGCACGCGTTCCTAAAATAATGCAAAATCAGTATTGTAGGAAACTTTTAGCGCTGCTGTCCGTCACTAGGTGTTAGCAGTACTCTATCAAATATTGTGTCTTGAATAGCTGAGAGCTTGAGCAGACAGTGTACCCATCCGGGCTACAATGTTATATGGAGATCAAAAAAAGAGGGGTCTAAGTACAAAAAAAAAGACACAGCTGCACATATCGAGGATCAATATGGTAGATTAACTCAGTAAGACTCTACGCTGCTACAACCACTAAGGCTTTAACACCTTACCTTAACTCATGGGGATCTCGCTCTCGACTTCTTGGTCCACTGACCTGGTCCTAATCCAAATGTAATGTCCTCCGCCAACGCTGATTTAGTTTGAATGGCGGGCGCGTATATGAAACGCCTGGCGTGTTGACATGGAGCTGGGTGGTCACCACAAACATAAACAATGGACTAGTTGGTGACAAATACGTGTGCACCATCTTGAGGTGGCTGAATCTCCGATATCAATACCCGTTCGTGATCTTTGAGTGGCTAAATTCCGATATGTATCCTAGGGGATCACTATAGGTCCAAATCACTACTTCCATAACTATAGGGTAAAGAAGGAATTCCACTATTGAGGGATCTCATAATGGTAACTAGGGTAGCAAGACTAGATGAGGGAAGCCTACCCTGAATGCTGCTGCATGTCATCTATACTGCACTAAGCTCTGGATGACGAGCAATACTGGCAGGGGATAAAAACCTCCTTGATGGTACTTGTCTGTAAAGGGTTGCACCCTCGTGTTCATACTATGTGCACAAAATCCAGTGTTTTAAATGGAGTAGGGTCATGATGACAGGATTTATATCATGTTATATAAGGTAGATATATTATCATAATCTGTACCCTGATGAAATTGACTACCTAAACTTGGTTTCATGTAGCTTCTGTACAGAGGGCACTAGTGAAAAGAATAAGAAATATTGGAAGGGGATGGTAAGCAAGGGGTAGATGTAAATTTACAAGGGCTATATAAGGTATGACCAAGGGCTTTCGGACTGCTGGAAATGGAAGGTCCACCTAGAGTAAAATGAGCCACTAGGTCAACTGATTCGGTATAAAATGCAGGCAAAATACATAATATGACACCAACTGAGGACGATAGGATCAGGTGACTCGCCATATTATTTCCTCATTCAACCCTTTCTTGACCGTATTGAGTGAAAAGATCCAGTATGTCTCTCTGTCTTTGCATGTATCTGTGATAGCCTGTCCTTATTTGGCTTTCACTTTTTCTAAAATGATCCACTTATGTTTGTTTTCTGTGTGCCTTTTTTCACAGCAATGTTGGACTAAGGGTGCTTGAAGTTTTTTTGTTCTGATGGCTGACTTGTAACGAGTCCTAAATTCTCTGCCTGTTTCACCTATATATCCGAGACCACATGGGCAGCTGATAAGGTATATAATGCTGGAACTTCTACAGTTGAACATATCTTTTAGAGGGCCCGTACATATGTTTTCCCTTGATCAAAGTGGTTCCCATGATGAAAATTGTGCTTGTTCTTTTTTATTTTTAGTCTTGTAGGAATTAACTTTTCTCTTCTGTTTGCATTCCTTCTATATGCAAAAATGGGTCTGTCTAATGTGTTATCCTTTTGACTTTGTCGTTCTGATTAGAGTGGTTAATAACACCAACTAGTTTGTCTTCCTTCTTTCAATTGGGTCCCTGTAAGAGAGCATCTTGATTGTAATACTTTGCTCTCCTGAATGCTTGTAGGACCAGGCGTTTAGGATACCTCACTTTAGAAATATCTCCTTGAGTGCTTCTCCATGTGTCTCAAATTCTCTGATAGTGGAACAGCTCCTTCTAATCCTTAGAAATTCCCTAAGGGGGATAGAGTCCTTTTGACAATTTGGGTGGAAGCTTGAGTGTTGGAGCACTAAGTTCTTAGCTGTAGGATTTCTATAAAAATTGACCAGTAAGGCCCACTGGGTACCTGTAAACCAAATGTCTAAAAACTCTACCTTTCCAGAATTATATTTGGCATTGAATCTAATATTTTTATCACTAAGGTTAAGCCATTGTATGCATTCTAGAAGGCCTTCCTCTTGTCCTGACCAGACCAAGAAGATGTTGTCTATAAAGTGATGCCAATGCTTTATGTTTTGATACATGTTGCCCTGCTGTTTGTGGCTGCTGGGGGGACTACACTGACCACAAGCCTCTTGCCTTCGTGCACTCCCAGGAGGGAGGTGCTTGCTGATCCAGCGCTCAAAAGCGCCCGGTTCCACCGCGACGCGGGACGCCCTGCTGTTTGTGGCTGCTGGGGGGACTACACTGACCACAAGCCTCTTGCCTTCGTGCACTCCCAGGAGGGAGGTGCTTGCTGATCCAGCGCTCAAAAGCGCCCAGTTCCACCGCGACGCGGGACGCCCTGCTGTTTGTGGCTGCTGGGGGACTACACTGACCACAAGCCTCTTGCCTTCGTGCACTCCCAGGAGGGAGGTGCTTGCTGATCCAGCGCTCAAAAGCGCCCGGTTCCACCGCGACGCGGGACGCCCTGCTGTTTGTGGCTGCTGGGGGGACTACACTGACCACAAGCCTCTTGCCTTCATGCACTCCCAGGAGGGAGGTGCTTGCTGATCCAGCGCTCAAAAGCGCCCGGTTCCACCGCGACGCGGGACGCCCTGCTGTTTGTGGCTGCTGGGGGACTACACTGACCACAAGCCTCTTGCCTTCGTGCACTCCCAGGAGGGAGGTGCTTGCTGATCCAGCGCTCAAAAGCGCCCGGTTCCACCGCGACGCGGGACGCGCGCGGCGGAGCCCGGGCGAAGCCCGGGCCAAGGGCGGGCCCGTCCTTGCCCGTCATCGCCAGGTAGAGGCAGGGCTGGGCCACCTTTCTTTGAAATACGCTCAGGGTGGTGTGACTGTCTACTGGCTAACCATAGCGCCTGACAGGGGGATTGCGAGCGTCTTTAGGCATTTTCCGCTCTTCTCCCCAGGAGGGGACTGCACTGATCAACATCCTCAGTGCGTTATTCCACGGCTGACCTGCGCCCGTTTGAGATTGACTGATACTGGGCTGTGACACCTTCCGGAAAATCTACTGGACAAGGTACTGTTGGTGAGGACTATAGAGCTTGGTGTTCGGTTGCTAAAATGGGAAAACGGAAGGCAGGGGATGTTGTTAACCATGAGCACAGTATTAAAAAACCAAAGAAATCTGGAGTAAATAAACGAGGGGTTAGGCCTGGGGGTATTGGTATTGCTCAAGAACAAACCACTTTGGCGGACATTGACACATTAATTAACGAAGTGGAACAGTTGCTTACAACAGGTAACAATAAAAATAAGGTCAAATTGGCGAAGGTTCCGGCAATGTTTAAAAATCAATTGCATGTGGGGGTATTAACCCGGCCATATCTTTGTCTGAGAACCCCTGCTCACTACGATCCTCTGATTATGAATGTCAGTCTAATGAGCTTGTTCCTGTTGTGGATCAGGCGTCTGTATCCTCTAAGTCTACTGATATAATAATTCTTGCTGACCAATTGACTGAGACCCCATGTTCTTTATATCCATCAATTGCTGTAATTCCCAATATCCCCTGTTCTAACCGGTATGGCCCAATTGCCCCTTTGGATGTACCTGAAGGAGTTGAGCTCTTGGATTCTATAGCTCAGGCTACTACCTTTTGCCAGGACCGCAAGGTGCACATACAGCTATGGAAAAATGTTTAGTGGACAATGATATGCTGTTTAGTAAAATGACTGAGCTTTGTACCCAATTGAGAATACTGTCATCAAACGTCCTGTCTTTTAAGTCTAAGTTTGTGTGTAGTTGTAGTTGTATGAATTCTGGGCTTTCACCAAGTAAAATGATTTCTCCTTCTGGAGTGGGTAGTGATGTAAGGCTGGCTACTGAGACTGTGTATGGAAGGACTAATGGGAAACATTGTACGGAGGCCCTTACTGGTCACAGTTCCTTTAATAATACCAATAATTTGGATTCTATAATTCAGAACCAGCCAAAGGACTCATTTCCCTTGGCTACGAATTCCAACTCTGTGCTTATGAATCCCTCTGCACTTTTACCTAAGTGGTCTTCAAATCAAATGTTAGTGTCTGAGCCTCCCTTCTTTAGAGGGCGACCACAATCTTTTGCTTCATCCCTGAAGTTTGACTATCAACTACCTAGGGATAAGGGTAAACGTAATAGGTCCATTTATATGGTACAGGTTCCTAAGCTGAATTCAGGTGTTAGGGAAGATACAGAGGCACTGATTAATAAGGCGATCTACTGGTTGAGACATGAGCGGAACTGTCTATCTATAATTAGATCTGATATTTTATTTGCAAAGAGACGTTCAACTCCACTCTCGTAGTTTGATCATATCCATATTGTTTTATGTTCCAATTTTTTAGCTGAAAATTTAATTAATTTTGCTTTGCGTACTTATGATTATGTCGGGGGGAAACTAACTGGTATACAACTAAAAGCAACTTCCCCAATGCAGTGGGCCCAGATGGGGCAACTGAATGAGAGCCATGCTAGATCATCTGATGTCCCCAATACTTGTACTCTTCCTTTACAATCTCCCATGAATGCATTAGATTGACTGCATGTAAGACCTGTGTGCGTAAATACCATCTTGGGAAGCAATAGCCCTGGAGCAATGAGCCAAGTAGGGGTGGGAAAGATCGTGTGTGGTTTAAATCATGTTATTGAACAAACGTCTTCTTTGGGTGGCTCTAATACTGAAGCGGTTTCACATGATATGGTGGATAGGTCAGGTGGGAAGCTGGAGAGTGGTGAACTTATTATACTGCGACCCTTGGATGACTATACTAGATCTCAGGGTATGATAGAGCCTAGTATTGATATTCATATAGCTGATGAGTCCAATAACTCCCAGAATTTAAATCTATTGTCTTGGAATATTGCAGGTATTGGCCAGAAACTATGTGATCATGACTGGCTAAGATATATAGAGAGGTATGATGTTTGTCTATTGCAGGAAACTTGGGCTATAGAGAAAACTTATATAGATGGATATGCATCCTTCAGTGTAGATGCCAAGCCAGCCCTTCATTTTGGTAGAGCTAGTGGTGGACTTTTAACTTTGATCAAGAATGGTCGCTTTAGCTCTGTCACTACTATAGAAATAGACTGTCTAGATTTAATGGGAACTTTAGTCACCTTATCGTCTGGTCTTTCTGTGGCAATTTTTAATATTTATGTAAGGCCAACTCGATCTATTGATACGTCTACGACTTTAGCATTATTGGACACTATATTGGATAAACTATCCCCGGATACAAGAATTATAGTGGCGGGAGATTTTAACACCGGCTTTGAACCCTGCTCCTTCTTATCTGAGACTACTGTGGAGGAAGATGAGCAATGGGGAATTCCTACATTGCAGGTGCCCCTGAGGAAAAATTTCACATCATGTGCTTTACAGATAGTTTCACTGGTCATTGGTAGAGGTCTTAGAGCCCTAAATGGTCGTACTACCTCTGATCCCCTGTGTGCACCAACATTTAAGAGAGGTATGTGTGCCAGTATAATTGATTATGTATTGATTGATGTGAGATTGTGGCCCCTATTAGCTGATATGAAAGTCAACGTTAGGTCTGATAGTGATCTTAACTCTCTTGAAGTGGTACTTGCGGGAGAGCTTTTGGTTTCTGGGTGTGCTGCTATTTTTACAAACGTTCCTGTAGCATTGGCTACCAATAATCGACGTGCTGTTAGATGGCTGGAAGTTATGGCTAACCCGGATGTTTATTCAAAAGTTTATAAACAGTTTATTACCTCTTTTGACCCTTACGAGGGGATAGATCCAGCAGGAATACCTATTTTATCAGTCCATATGCAGTTGTTCGATGGTCTTCAAAAGATATTCTATAGAGAGGTGACTACTACGAAGTCGGTACACTTTAAGTATCACAACTGGTTTAATCCTGCTTGTAAAGTAGCGAAGAATTTATTAAAAATAGCTATTGATGAGGGTGACAGAGGTAAAATTCGCAACGCTAGAGGTTTTTATAAAACACAGCTTAGAAAGGCTAGAAGAGATTGGGAAGATGAGTTTTGGCAGGATCTACTTGCAGCCACAAAAACCAAGGACAGTAGATCGTTTTGGAAATTGGTCGCCCAGAGACACTCCGAAGGAGTAAAATACCCAAGTTTTAATATACCACCTGACAACTGGGTAGCTCATTTTTCATCATTGTATTCGCTAAGGAATCTGGATGATATTGACAGTGGTACTAATATAGTGGAGGACGCTATTTCGCCATGCATAGTGCAAGAACATTATAGTAACCCTGTCAAATTCAGTCTTGAAGAGACAATCTGTGCAATTCAGTCTCTTAAAATGGCCAAAGCGCCGGGACCTGACAAAATCCCGGGTGATCTTTTAAGTCAGAGCCGTTAATCTGGTCAAGCTATTTTAATCTTCTATCGAATGCTATCTCCGCCGGGGGAGCGATCCCTGATTCATGGAGGGGGGCTGAGATAATAACTATTTTCAAAAAGGGTGATGCTAATAACCCAGCTAATTATAGGCCAATTAGTTTGTTAGATAACGCACAAAAAGTTTTTAGTCGCCAAATCCTGAACAAATTAATTGAATGGATGGAAGAAAAAGAAATACTTTCCCCTTCCAAGCAGGTTTTAGAAGTAAAATTAGTACTGTTGATCAGATTTTTAGATTTACATTATTGTACTGGAAGACTGTGCTTTTACGTAAGGGTGTGCTGTATGTGGCTTTTATTGATCTTAGAGCTGCCTTTGATCTTATTCCTCGATCGAATTTGTGGCAGGTTCTTATTAATATGGGTGCTCCCAGCAATCTTGTATATTTATTGAGTAAATTACATGAAAACAACTATGCTCAAGTACGCTGGGGACCAAATGGAGAACTAACCGATTGTATTCCTATTGAGCGGGGGGTTAGGCAAGGCTGTGTCCTTGTCTAAATGATGTGGTTAATGTCTTGGAAAACTGTGTAAATGATTCTCCTATGTTAAACGGCAGGAAGATACCAATATTGCTTTTTGCGGATGACTCCCTACTTATTTCAAAGTCCCCTATGGGTCTCCAGATCCTGGTTAATACATTTTTAGGGATCTGTAATGAGAGGGGACTTGAGCTTAATGTTAATAAAACAAAATTTATGATTCTAGGCAAGGGGGTCAAGAAAGGTAATCCGACTATTCGGGTTGGAAAAGACGTCCTTGAGAGGGTTGAAAACTTTGATTATTTGGGAGTACGATTTATGGATAATTTTAAGTGGTTAGATCAGATCATGAAAAGTAAATTTCTTATTGAGCACAGGTCAAATGCCATTTTGAGAACACAAAAGAGAACGGTATCTCATGTGGTAGCCCCGGTTATGGAGATTTACCGCGCAAAGGCGCAAGGGGCTGCTCTTTATGGAGCTGAAGTGTGGGGCTATGTTGATGCTAAGCCTCTTGCACTGGTAGAAAACAGTTTTGTTAGGAAAATGCTATGTCTACCCCAGAGCACACCTCTTATTCCATTGTATTTAGATCTAGGATTGAAAAGAATATCAGATTTAGTGGCTTTGAAAGTCTTGATCTACTGGGTTCGTCTTTGGTGTACACCGGAGCTAGTTGATTATAGAGAATCCCTGACCGATGTTTTAAATATACCAGGTGCTCGATCGCTCCCATGGTTTAAACACGTGTTTTCGTGGGTGAGTAGATTAGGTCTCCGTAGATTTTGGGATGACCCTACTAAACTTAAGAAAGTTGATCAGCATCTTCTTAAAACTACTTATTGGAATTTTATCAATGAATGTGTACTAAGGAAAAATTATGTAGGATCTCTGACCAATAGTTTTTTTGATTTTAAATTTACTCCATTATTGGAAGATTATATGGATTTTATACCTTTTGCTTTCCCTAAAAGCCTTTTTATACGGTTTCGCTTGGGGACCTTGCCTATAAGATCATTCACACATAAATGGAATCCTGCACAGTCAGAATTGACTTGCCCAATGTGTAAACAATGTGATGAAAATGAATCGCATTTGCTATTTTTTTGTCCAGAGTATATGTCCCCTCGTAGGAGGTGGATTATTCCGATTTGCCGGGAAATGGGACTTGTACATTACCAAATTGCATTACGGATTCTAAAAACTAATCTCTCCCCTAGAATAGTTGTAGCTGTTAGCAAATTTTTAGAGGCTATCTGGTATAAGCGCAATGCAATTTTAAAGATTAGATCAGTGTAAGGATTAAGGATGTATTTTATTGCTTTTATTGATTGATGAATTGTTTTATTCTGTATTGTTCTGTTAGGTGTAACTTTTAGGTATTGTCTGTTGTTGGATCATATGTATAGTGCTAATGAAATTATTGTCTTTTAACAATTATGATATTATTGCTGCTGTTATTCTACCCAACTATGAAGCACTATGCACTTTATTTATGGACCTATTGCTGCTATTATATTTTTACAATTGAAACGTAATTTGAGGCACTATGCACTTTAAATATGGACATACTGATGTTATTATTGCTGTTATTGTACATATATTTGTTGTGTCATTGGTCATTTGATGTATAGGATGCTGGTTGATATTATTGCTGCTGTTATTGTACCAAACTATGAAGCACTATGCACTTTAACTATGGACCTATTGCTGCTATTATTTTATTTACAATTGTAACGTAATTTGAGGCACTATGCACTTTAAATATGGACATACTGCTGCTATTATTGTTGTTATTGTACATATATTTGTTGTGTCATTTGGTCATTTGATGTATAGGATGTTGGTTGATACTTTGATGGTTGCAATAACCGAATAAAGTTATATACTACTACTACTACTACTACATGTTGCCATTGTATTCAAAATAGTTTTGAAAAAGCACTATTTTAAGACATTCTAAAATGAATGTATCTGGCCAGTTATCTTCAGATCTTTCTATTAAGGCTTCTACTGCTTCTATGACTTCTTGTTGTGGAATATTTGTGTAAAGCGCCTCAATATCTAGTGTGACCAGAATTTCTTGTTCTAGATTGTAGGGCGCATTTTCTATCTTGGCTATCATATCCTCAGTGTCTCTCACGTAGGTCTGATAGCTCTTCGTCATGGGGCAAAGGTATTTATCCACATATTTCGATAATGGTTCTGTGATGGATTTAATGGACAAAATGATGGGACGCAAAGGGGGATCTTTGATATCTTTATGGGTTTTTGGGACGCCGTAACTGGCAGGAGTGACTGGATTCTTTATATTCAGAAACTCACATTCTTTTTTACATTTATCACCATTATGCAATGCTGTGTGAGTAAGTCTTTCAATCTGACTTTTCAATTTGTCAAGTGCTCCCGGACTAGCTTTTTTATAATGCTCAGGCACCTGCAACATGGTCTGAATTTTGCCAGTGTAATCATGGGTATCCATTGTTACAATGCAGACCCCTTTATTGCAGGGCTTTATGGTAATGTTGGTATTGTCCTGTAGTTTTTTCAAGGCTTTTGTGTTTCCCTTTGTTGAGATTTGGGATGACCCTAGGGATATATTTGGTAATGCTGTTAAATTCTTTTAGAACTGTTTTCCCAAAAATAGCCACTTCTAGTCACACCATGTCGAAAGTGGGCATACATTTGAAAGTGGGTTTGTAGCCTGACAAGTTTCTTTCCTGCTCATTGAAAATATTTAAAAAAATTATTTTTCAGCTTCATCTTTCTAAAGAATGCAAAGATATCTTGGTTAAGTTTAAACACATTGCTGTTGGTACTAGGCACAAAGGATAAGCCTTTAGTTAAAAGAGAACATTCTTCCTGAGTACGTGTTATAGAAGATAGATAAAAAATGGGAATATTGCCTTCTTCAGTATTAGATCTATCATTTATGGCCTCCAGTACTGCTGACCCCAAATGCTAAAGACATTATTAAACAGGCTTCCTTCAATATGGGCAACTTGTGTAAGCCACAGCCTTCAGCTCGTTTGGGTGCCCCCCATCCAACTATGGCCATCCCACAGTTTAATTTAACCTTTACCACTAATGTACAGAGTAGATTTTACCTTACTATGTTTCGGGCAGGCACTGTGCACTTTTTGGTAGCGTTCCCCCGTCAAGTAAGATGGTCGGATAAGCTCACGCCATGCCCCTGTGACAACGTATCTAAGCAAAGCACGTTACACTTTGTACTGTTCTGTGCACTTTACAAGTCAGTAAGAGTTAGATTTTTGCTACCAATATTGAAAAAGGTTCTACCATGCACGTATAGCGAGGGTTTTAGCTATCTACACTCCTTGGCTTCTACTGATACATGTGTCGGAGTAGCAACTTTTTTACGGGTGCAGCTGTGATCAGAAAGCAATATGAGTAAAATCAGTTCAAGTTTTTTCTTTTTCTGTAGAAATACCTTCCCACCTTTTTAAATTATGATGTCCCATGTGAGATGTAGGGGCAGAGAGGGAGATAAGAACGGAGTTAGCTGTTTTGATATCTAATGATGGCTTTTAGGTCTATTATTGGTTTGGTTGTATTATTTAATTTATTTACTCATGTTATGTACCTTAACGTCCCTCCAGAATCAGGCCAGGCCGGATATAGAATAGCAACTCGGGTGACTGGGCGGACCATATATTGGCCTTCTTCTAGCTTTTATTTTGAGATTCTTGTCACTGTTGATTGCAGTAGCAGGGTCACATCTTACATCATAAATAAGATGCACCATATATCTCATGATGTTTCAACTGGTATGGAATGTTATTATGTTTGATGTGTTTTAACTGGTATGGAATGTCATTATGTTTAACAAGGTCTGTTTAATGTATTGTAAACATTATTATGTGCGCTTTTATGGTTCATTGATCTGAAATAAAGCTTATTTGACCTGACCTACTGTTGATTTCTGGTCTTCAGGTACTGATGATGAGGTTGAGGGTCTTGTTTGAAGTATCCACCCCTGTTCTGACTCGGGTACCTGTTTCAACCCCTGTTTTGATCCCTGGATACAAAAGGAGATGCTGATGGGTAGCAATACTTTTCCCCTTGTCTTTCCCTAAATGGTGTATGGTCTGGATTTGCACTATCTGAAACCCCAAAGATCTCTCATTCTGAGTCTGTAGAGTATGTGTCTGAAAAGGTAATGAGCTTTCTTCTCTGTGCTCTAGTTTGGTCATGATGTCCTGTATCATGGCTCCATTCTTGGTAATAATTTGCCGTGACGTATGGGTAGGCCTTTTCCTGACTATATCACCTGATGCCTTTTTCAACCTTTCTGTCTTTTTTAATGGGATATTCTTCAAAATCATATAACTCACTAGCAATGCTTTCCAATTTAGTTTTTGCTTCCTCCAGGGCAGTTATATGTCCAACTGTAGAAGTTCCAACGTTATGTACCTTATCATCTGCCCATGTGGTCTCAGATATATAGGGGAAACAGGCAGAGAATTTAGGACTCATTTTTGAGAATACATGTCAGCCATCAGGACAAAAAAACTTCAAGCACTCTTAGACCAAAATTACTTTGAAAAAGGCCACGCAGAAAACGAACTTAAGTGGATCATTTTAGAAAACGTTAAAGCCAAACAAGGACAGGCTATCACAGATACATGCAAAGACAGAGAGACATACTGGATCTTTTCTCTCAATACAGTCAAGAAAGGGTTGAATGAGGAAATAATATGGTGAGTCACCTAATCCTATCCGCCTCAGTTGGTGTCACATTATGCATTTTGCCTGTATCTTATACCACATCTGTTGACCCAGTGGCCCATTTTACTCTAGGTGGACCTTCCGTTTCCAGCAGTCAGGAAGCCCTTGGTCATACCTTACATAGCCCTTGTAAATTTACATCTACCCCTTGCTTACCATCCCCTTCCAATATTTCTTATTCTTTTCACTAGTGCCCTCTGTACAGAGGCTACATGAAACCAAGTTTAGGTAGTCAATTTCATCTGGGCACAGAGTATGATATAATATCTACCTTATATAACACAATATAAATCCTAAGTCATCATTATATCATTGGATTTCATGCATATAGTATGCACACTAGTGTGCGACCCTGTACAGATGAGTACCATCAAGGAGGTTTTTTCCCCCTGCCAGTATTGCTTGTCACCCAGAGCTTAGTACAGTATAGATGACATGTAGCAACATTCAGGGTAGGCTTCCCTCATCTAGTCTCACCACCCTTGTTACCATTATGAGATCCCTCAATTGTAGCATTCTGTCTCTAGCCTATAGTTCTGAAAGTAGTGGTTTAGACCTATAGTGATTGAATAGAATACATATCGGAATTTAGCCATTCGAAGATGGTGCACAGGTATATATATATATGGGAGTTTCAGTCACATCAAGATGACGCACACGTATTTGTCAACAACAAGTCCATCATTTATGTTTGTGGCGACCACCCAGCTCCATGTCAACACACGAGGCGTTTCATATTCCGCACCCGTCATTCAAACTAAATCAGCATTGGACATTACATTTGGATTAGACCCGGTAGGTGGACCAAGAAGTCAAGACCCAGATCCCCGTGTATCAAGGTAAGGTGTTAAAGCCTTAGTGGTTGTAGCATAGGTTCTTACTAAATTAATCTATCTTACTGATCCTAGATATGTGCAGCGGTATTTTTCATGTACTTAGCCCCCCCATTTTTTTGTCTCCAAATAGCGTTGTAGCCTGGATGGGTATACTGTCTGCTCAAGCTCTCAGCTATACAAGGCACAATAGTTGGTAGAGTACTACTAACACCTAGTGATGGACAAGAGCGCTACCAGTTTCTTACAATACTGATTTTGCATTCCTTTAGGAACGCATGCTAGCCCGCTAAAAGGGCTTTGAGGACAATCAATTAAGTCGATTCAAGCCGCCCCCTCAATAGAAAGAGAATGCCCTGCGCATGACCTACAGAACATGTACAAAGTACAATAAATAAAAAAGGTAACACATACGCAGGATGCCATCCCTAGGGTTGCATAGCCAGCTAGCACACATGATAATTCAACTGCTGATCCCAGTATTTTGCCATTTAAGCATGGGGTTTGGGAGAAGAGGGTGGCCCTGTATGCGGACGATATTTTGATCCTCTCCTCGGACCTCTCTATGGCTTTTCCGGCAGTTATATAGCGTGCACAAGATTTCGGTCAGATATCTGGCTACGAGATAAACGCTGAGAAAACCGAGGTCATGACTTGGAATTTGGGGGAGTGTCAGCATCAGACCAAGCGTGACATGAGGTATCTGGGGGTCAGAATAGTCCAGGATATTGATAAGATTACAGGGACCAACCTGGCCAATGTTACAAGGGAGTGTCAGAAACTCATGAAGTCCTGGGTTCATCTCCCCCTAACCATGTTTGGTAGGATTAACTTGGTAAAGATGGTAGTGCTCCCTAAAATCACCTTCCTCTTCAATGTTATTCCACTACACTTTGACAAACTGGCAATAGTTAAGCTCCAGCAGGCAATCAACTCATTTGTTTGGGCGTATAGGGGTACCAGGAGTGCCTGGAAGAAGTTGAGACGTAGGAGGGAGAATGGAGGACTTGCACTGCCGGATTTGCAATATTATGCTTGGGCCTTCCGATTATCCCATTCTAGGATGCTTTTAAAAACTCCAGAGAGTACCGGGGCAGGGGTCATGTTTTCTGCAATGCTAAAGAGCGCTGGTCTGTCTCACGAGGGTTTCTTGTTTAAATTTGGAGAACCTAAATTCTTCAAGAAGATTAAGTTAAAAGTCCTACAGGGAATGACAAGTACATGGGCTAATATAAAACGGCTGACGGGTCTTAACTATTTCTCGAGCCTGGCCCCCCTCCGGGACTCTCCAGGTGCGCCAGAGTGCCTGAAGGATGGACTTGCATTACCACTGAGAGTGGCTGGGCTGAAGGTGTGGGGGGACTTGGCCCATGAGGGTATGCTCTTATCTTGGTCATCACTATACAGCAGGGCGGAAGAGGGTTTGTCTAAGTTCAAATATATCCAGCTGCAGAGTTGGTCCCAAAATTTGAAAAAACCTATAGGCATAGGCAATATCCTAGAGGAACAGTTAGTGGCAAGACCTGTCGGGAAGAAGGAGGTCTCCTTTTGGTACTGGAGCATTGAGGAGGATATTGACGGGGACTTCAAATTGGCCGAAGAATTGTGGGGCGTTAGCTTACCAAATGAACCGTGGGAACATCTTTGGCAAACATCCTTCAGCATTTTGTTTGCCACTGTAAAACCAGCCTGGCTCAGAAGGAATCACTTGTTCACGGTTCACAGAGCCTATCTATCTCCGTTAAGGCTGTCTAAAATGACGGACGGGCCTCCAGTTAGTTGTAAAAAATGTGGCTTGGAGAGAGCCTCTGATGTACACATGTTTAAGGAGTGCCCGGCCATAGCGGACTTTTGGGAAAGAGTAGGCATTACCACCGCAGACATTCTAGGCCTTCCAATCCAAATAAATCTCACTTTGATAATTTTTGGAATATCCAGTGAAGTCACGGGCCCTGCCAGATGTTTTCTTTTCTATGCTATATTGTTGGCCAGGAGGGAAATATGTAAAAGATGGGTAGAATGTGCACCTCCTCTGCACACGGAGTGGTTGTCCGCATTGTTTGCTACATCTAAGATGGATTTGAGTGGGACCCAGAGTAGAAAGAAGAAAGCAGTATGGGATCTTTTATTAAAATGGTCTCATGCTTAGTCTTGTAAGACTGGATACGTCCTTTATCTAAGAAAAATGGATCCTATGATTATGCCTCTTTGAATCTCTCCTGACTGTGTTGGGCCCTCTCCGCGTCCTCTCACGGCCAACATTAACAGTCGCCAGGGTTACCTGGACCAAATGTGAGAGTGACCCTGCCCCTTTTCTTGGGGTCAGTGTCATCCTTGCCTGCTGTAGTACCGGTAGGCGGGGCGCTTCCTCCTGGTCCCCATCCAACAGCCTACGCTTCTCTAACATCGTGGAACGGTACGGGCGGCTTGTATGCTCACTGTGGTCTGAGGTGAATGAGGATTAAAAAAAATGATAATTCAACTGCTAGTTGTACCAACATAATTAAAGCACATTGCTGTGCATTTGTCGTACATTTTGTAGTCTTTTAGAACGTGGATTGCAACAGTGCTTGGCCCTGGATACTTCAAGAGCTCCGGGTACCAAGTAGACAAGTCTAGGTCTTGTAAGGTAATGTCTATAGCATCACCTCCACTAATCAGGTTGAGGGAAACTATCTCTACTTCTTGACTAACATGAGCGAGAAGGTAAGTGGAACCTCACCTCTCATGCATGTAGTAGGTATGGCATGGAGTTACAGATGTGTTTGAAATACAAGACTTTGCCTATCACGGGACAGAAGGTGTACCTCATTGTTCAGCCATCCTGGTTAAAACAAATCTGATGCTTTTTTCTTTTCTTTCTTTTTCACTAGTGAAAGTCTCTTCTTGTGTGGAATAAACACTGGAGTTGTCCTATATTAAAATAATTGTTTTTTCAGGCTGGCCCCTACGGAGTTTCCATATTACTTACAGACCCCCATATTGATCCACCAATTTATGAGTTGTTATCTTAGAGGGTCCTGATGAAGGTGGATTCTCTACATACTTTCCACTTAAACATACGTAGACCGAATTACACAAGACTCCAACCTACAACATATCAACCATTGAGAAAATAGTCATTTTCCCACTGTTCCTTGATAGTGATTGTAAACATTGGTTGTTACAAGCATGAATGTTATAAGTGAGGGAATGAATGTGTAGGAGTGTGAGGAGTGAGTTGCTCTGCAAGTTTGGGAGTATGAAATTGACAAAAGTTATTATTTCTTATGAAAAAATGTGTACATATGGAAATGTCTCCTTGTGTCTTCAAGGTTTTTATGATTGTCTTTGTATATGAAATGAAAAGAATTGACTAACAGAACAGACATCATCTTCTGGATCTAACTGTATAGTAATGTATGTATAATTGTATAGCACTGTATATATTGTATGCATTCACTTTCCAATTTTTTCTATTGAGAAATGTGTAATATAATTAAGAAATGATAAGTCACGATATGTGAAACTGATATAAAAATTTAAAAAATATAAATAAAATGAGTTTGACACAAGGAAAAAATGGTTTATTCTTATAGCAATTCATACATGGCCAGCGTTTGGAGCTATACGTAGCCCCGTAGGAAGGAATACAGGTTTAGTGTGACAATTTATTGTATCTTTTGCTAAGACATTTCCATGGACTCGCTCATATTGAGAGGGATGCCATGGTCCAGTTGTTTAGACAACATTGATTTAATCCACGATTTAGATTGGTGACTGAAGAATTGTGCCACAGATGTGTTGCGTGTCAACAGATGAATGTAGGGAAAAGAACTCCAATGACATTGAGTCATATAGGAAGATCAGGGGGGCCATTCAACAGAATGCAGATGGACTTCATCAAAATACCTGTGTGCAGAGATATGTCCTGGTGATTGTGTGCATCTTCTTGTGTTGGGTTGAAGCCTATCTGACTAGAAGAAATGACAGTCTCACAGTAGCTAAATTGTTGATGAGGGAGCTCATACCAAGGTTCGGTTTCCCGACTTTGCTGGAGTCAGACCAAGGGACTCATTAAAAAATGAGGTCCTGAAAATGTTGTGTGCAGCATTGCAAGTGGAGCAGAAATTGCATTGCAGTTGTCGACCAGAGGCTTCTGGCATTATGGAGCAGGTGAATGGGATGTTGAAAGGCAGATTGGCCAAAGTGTGTGCATCAACCTCTCTAAAGTGGCCAGACTCTTTGCCTCTTGTGCTGATGAGTCTTTGGATTTTTCCTGTTTGAAAAAGACAAGATACTCATGGGGACAGCAATGAGACTGCCTGCAGTGCCTGCAGATGTGCTTGTGAATGTTACAGATACATGGTTCTTGACTATTGCAAGGGACTAGCTGATGTGGTCTATTCTGTGTCCAGCCAAGTTGAAGCTTATTCCACCTCTCCATGTTTGGAGAAGTGCCATGACCTCAGCCCTGGAGACTGGGTCATGGTGAAGAAACACATTTGGAAAATGAGTCCGAAGCTTGGATGGCACTGACCAGGTTATGCTTGTGATAAATACTCCTGTAATGTGTGGGGGTCTTCCCAACTGTATCCATGAGCCCACACTTGTAGAGTGGAGTTTTATCTTGATGATGTGACAGTAACTCTCCCTGAAGTGCAACCCACAACTGAGAGACAGCAAGAAGAGGGTACACTGAGTACCAAAGCTCTGCAAGAGCCTTTGACAGCACATCATCTGCCTGAGGGGGTCTTGATGAACTGACAGTTGAGAAGTCTTGGCCTGAACCACTACCTGAGCCATACTCAGACCCTGGCAAATGGCCTAGTGCTGTGTTACACCTAGTAGAGACTGAGGACCGTTGTCGGAGCAGGCAAGAAGTAGAGAGATTAAGATTGCCTATGGAATGAGAACTGAGTACTGACCCGGAGGATATTGAAGATTCTGGCCTCAGTCACAGCCAAAGTGACAACATGTACTCAGGAGATCAAAAAGAGCTATAGTAGCATGTCGGGTGTACTCATCCCCTGAATGGACATACTTTGCTGCAAATGAAAGAAAGAGTGCACTTTCGGATTTGGATAATAAAAGTACAATTCAAGTTGAATCTCCGTGAATTTAAACTTGTGGCTGAGCTGTGTTTTGACTTCACATTGCCATTGAACAGACTGACACAAATTATCATTAGTTTGATTTCTAGACTGAACTTTGAGATGCATTTTTTAATTGAGACAATTGAATAGACTTTGTTAAGAAGAATACCTAGGCCCAAGGCTGCTGGAGGAGGTAAGGGAGTCATTTTGGAAGAAGACAGAGTAGGGCTAAAGAAGATTCATGAAGACTTTGTAAATAACTTAATCACATGATAATTGGGCTTGGTTTGTCATCTGCATAAGTAGAAGTGCACAGATGAAATGTATTTGCTGCTAAATTCTGCTCAACGGTCTTGTCCTAGAGAAGTCATGGAAACTAATAACACAAATATATGTACATATATATTTGTAGCGGTGTTGTCTGTCATTGTTGTAGTACTAATTGTTCTTCTTGTAGGATTATCCTCACCTACATTTTCCACAGTAGCTAAACTTAAGTCTAGTGTTATCCTATAGACCCAGAGTGCTACTGATAATAGTTTGCACAAACTAGACCATAAATCTTTGCATGTAGATGCATCTAGAGGAAATTATTCTTCAAATGCCTATTTTAAGTTGCCTTATGAATATGTTGACACTATGGATGCAAGGGACTGTTATCTCTGTATGCAGTTACCTGCGTCAGCGGCAGAGGGAATTACCTATCACCACTATACTCATAGACTCAGCACACTTGAATCAACTGTGTTTTGTTGTGAGGAAAAGTTACATAAATATAATTTTCATTAGGGAGTTTTTTGCCAGAATTTCTTTATTGAGAGTCTGGAGTCTGCAATTTGTGGTTTCTTCGAAATATTTAAAGATAAATTTGTATCGTACAGATAAAATAATTGATCATTACAAAAAGCAAAGAAGGGTAATAAAAATACAAAATCCATAAAAACAAATAAAATAATCTAAAACTCATAATCATACTCAATTTTTCACGGTAGATTATCCCAAACCTAGAATGCATTCCAAAAACGTATGAATAATGCGTTTGTCCACTGAACTGCTCTTTTGTGCTATCATATGTGGCAGGCCTTTTTACATAGATATTAGATCTAATTGTATGATAAACATCACCACACTAATCCTTCAGAGAGTGTATGTGAAAGGCTTAGGGCCTAGAAAAACAAAATGCAGCAAAGAGACAATTTTCCATTCCCTGTTTAGGAAGCTGCATGTAGTGAGCAACATTTCTAAGTTGTCTGGCTGAGCACAGAGCCAAAGTGAAAGGAAGCATGCTTTGATTCAATTGCATGCCTTTCAGATATGACTGTCACTAAGGCATTGTTCGAAGAGTGTTGCAGATATACAAAGCTCCCACTCCCCTCTCCATAATCACTGGGGACAAAGGTTTAAATGTACCCAATAATTTCGGAGGGGGAGACACGAATCCTGGTTGTTTGGAGAGAATGCCAGAGAGACAAATTCCGACTGCAGACCGAGGATCTTCTTAGAGGTGTGTAAGGATAAATACATGGTTTCGAGTAACGTAGTGAGGAAAGGTACTAATTATTCAGCCACCTCCATTATTAGGACGCTGTTAATAATATAGATGTGGAGTTAGATAGAGGTTAAACTAATTATGATAGCTAAGTTGGGATGAGCGGTATAATATGCTTTGGGTTTTTCCAAGTATCATAGTGTTTTATATTATAGATGTTGAGATGATAATTTGAATTTTTGCCATTCTGATGCACAAAGTCTATGCGCTCATTGTAGATAATAAATAACCAATCATTATAAACACCAATCACTTTGTGGGTCTACTGCATTCCAGAATCAAAGTGAGGGGCCGCACAACTAGGAATACACTTTGGAAAAAAGCATGTCTCTCTAACCGCGTTGTATGCTTCATAACACTGTTGATCTAGATGAGCCCAACTTATTATAGAGAAGAGTCACAGGCACCTGCCTGTTTCCTTTTTAGGTCGAGCCTAGAGTCAGGGCACATGTGCTGCTCTGCAAGACTTTATGTATCTACAATATGAGCTTTAGCCAAGCCCATCGACCGCCACCCGCTCTCTGCTTTGCCAATCAGCCATATGTGCCCGCTCGTCAGCTCCGCTCAGCACACTCTTATAACCTGGTAGTACCTAGGTTCAAAAAGACTGCTTGGGGGGGGAGGAGTTTCCTGGTCGGTACAGCCCGACTTTGGAATTCAATGCCAATACATATCAAGAAAGAAAATCAATTGCCAGCTTTTAGGAGGGCTCTGAAGACGTGGCTGTTTAACCTCTGAACTGTGTCCTAGCTGCTCCTCTCTCGACTTATGCTGAGTTAGAGCCATGATACCCAAGGGTGAATGTTTCGCGCTCTTACAAATTTCCTTTTCATTTCAATTCATTTAATTTCATTTCAAATGCTGGCCCCCTATTGGTGTAATGCTTTTGAAAGTCCCTCCCCTGGGAGCTTGGTTGGCCCTCAGGTGATTTCTCTAAGAGAACATTTTTGATGGCCATAAAACTACCTTCACTCTTCCTCCTGTTACAGCGAGTGAGGTCCCCTCCTCCCATCTGTATCACATCTCGCTAAAGCCCCGCCTCCCCTGCTCCTCCCGCTGCTCATGAGACGGAATTCCAAAACACCCTGATTTTGAAAAGGTTAATTCTTCACGTTATGTTTATCGCAGATTATTCACAGATAAATACCGAAGCTATCTCTTTAAAAACATAAAGTGCTAGATATCATGAGGGCAGTTAAAGTTTTTTATGTAGCTTGACCCGACTCTAAGGTAATAGAGCACCTTACATAAAAGTTGGTAAACTCACACTTGCGGAAATTAATGCCGTTTTGGTCTGTTACTCGAACGGTGTGTAGTTTGCTCTTCCTCCCTCATTTATTTACAGTATTAGTAGCAAGCTTGGTAGGAGTTGCACATGCACAGTGAATTTTTCAGGCCAGCCTTGCTTTTAGTTTCCATTAGACTTTGTTTTTCCGTTCCTGTGTTGCAGTCAATTCCTTGTTTGTAGTCTGCAGTGGCCTCCTTTTAGGCGTCTTTTTGGACAAAATGTTCAAAGCTGGTAATAAGCTCTGAAGCAGCTCTTCCTGGGCTATGCAGCCTGGACTCCTCTGCAGTGAGGCACCCTCCTTCATTAAAGATGCATGTATTCCTCTTTTCTTAGGTCTCCTGTTGATTTACTTATCTTAATTATACCTTGGTGGCCAGCTGTTCTTATCCGCACAGTGTAACTATCTGGCCTTCTCAGGAGCTGGGTGCAGTAAGACAGAACTCTACTTGAGTTGACCAGCAACAAGCATAAGGAATGACCAGAACACTGGAAAATGTAAAACACAAGTTTTTCTGCCCGTGGTGAAAATGGCCTGCTAAACTTAATTAAGTTGCTAACTCTGTCCACATTGATATGGGTTCAGTTTGTCCCTTTCTTCTGTGAATTTCATCGTTAAGAGAAAATGTGTGCAGTACTGTGAGATGTTCCAATTAGAATCCCTGGCTCTGATGCTGTGAAATCGTGAATTGTTTGGCTGTTTTTCTGTACTGTTGGATTTTAATAACATCTGTAATTAGAGACACTGAGGACTGGATAGTGGTGGCCTGAAGAGCGGTCTATACAGTCCTCGGATTTTCTAGTACCCAGGCACTGCAGTCATGATTTTTGCAAATGCTAATTCGATTTTACTTGCTTTAGACTTTCCTAAATTTCAATTGCAGTATCTTTTAATTTTCTTTCACTTGAATGACCTGGGTTTGTTTTTTCAGAAAAGATAAAGTGGTCTCCAAAGTCCCATTCCGGTCAAAGATAGTCAAATAAAACTCTTGTCTTGTCACGTGTAATATCCTATTCCAAACATTACAAGAATGGCAGCACTCTAACCATGTTTATTGTCCGATCATGTTTTCATTATGTACACACAATGTTTTGTCTTGGGTGCAAGCATTTGTTGTCACCTACTGAAATTAAAACGTAAAACATGTGGTCTGATAACAACGATCCTTATTCTACTAAAACCTTGGAACATTCTTTCACTTGTCCTGTTCGTATGTACTAGTCGATTTCACCAGCGTTCAAATTTTATGTTCGACCACCACTTTCTCTCATCTGGACATTTGTAATAAATCTTGCCAATGACGTGAATGATTCTCAGCTGTAATGATGTGTGTGTTTAGTCTGTTGTCCTGCTCTTGCTAGTTCCTGCAGATTCAGCATTCACTGCACTCAACAGTAGGACTTGAAAGCTTCTTTAAAAGAATACTATCCCTTTAAATTTTGTGTATAGTGCATCCCTCGTGCAAGTTTCCCTTTGCATGTAATGCGCACCTCCACCTGTGTTTCACCAACTTTTTCAACCCAGTTACTGTTTTTTCCATCCATCCGGTATACCTCAAGAATTTGCCTTTCTGGCACCACCCCTTTTTAGGGTATTTGATATTTGTTTGATTGTTTATGAAGGGGCGGGCTGCTCTTTTCTTCTATTTGGCCAACCAAAAATACACTTCACCTCCCTCTGTCATAAATTAATTTTAGATGGCTTCAAACAGTGCATTAAATGATGCACTAAGCTATCGACAGCTGATCCCCACAAACCCATGTTCATGGATTGTGTTCAGTGCTGAAATTCATTGGCTGTCACAGAAACGCCTTCTATTTGAACAAAGCAATGCCATTTAGCCAAGATAGGAATTCTGTACCGGTCCCAGTAGCTTCGTTGTTAGTGGTAGTCTGTACTGGTGAGAGGTTTGCCTCTGACATGCTGGAGCACTCTAACACCCAGTCAGTTGTGTCAACCTCTAGCCACACCTTTGTAAATACCTTTGAGAAAGAAAGCGCTGAGTTGCAAGACTTGGGATCCTGTGGTCTCAATGATGATTTCACCATTAGTCTAGGTCCTGCATTAGAACCACATCAAACAGACTTGGACACTGTGGTAGATTGATCAAAATTCCCTAAGATGGGTAATAACTCACTAAGTAATGAGCATGCTGTACAAAGTTCTACAGAAAAAGACACACAATAGTTCTTTGTTTTACTAAGGTGGGGAGGGTGTATCCTTACCAAGTGCCTTAATGTTTGGTGGTTTACATCATGTATTATGTAATTTTGAAAGTATTATTTATAGGTGTTTGTGTGCAATGGAAGGCAGCCCTCAACAGCACACCACATCATTAAACTCCACTACAAACCACTCCACAACACAAAATTCCATTCCACATATTTACAATCCAGAACACATAATCCCACTCCACATAATTCTCGTACACACAATACCATATAGTTACTGTCCATATAATTCCACAGCACACCATGCCACATAATTCCAATACACAAATCCACTTCACCCCACCCAAATCCATGCAACACAATTACAATTACACAACTAACTAATCCAATCCAACCCACATAATTCAACAACACACCACATACAAACACTCCATAACCCATAAGTAAAAAAAACATTGCCATTTACAATGCCAATAGCTCCAACTCCAGCAAATGTGAGACCTATTGCATTTCTAATGCTTGTTTCCAAAGGGAGGGCACTAAGCAAACTCCCTTTGGGGTTAATTAAATCTATAGGAAATCTATACTGGTGTGCCCCTTGTTTTGGGGGGGGGGAGTGCTCACAATCGTTTGGAAATTTAAAAAAAGATTAGTCAAGATTGCACTACCTTAGGGCCTGATTTAGATTTTAGCAGACAGGCAGATGTGCCGAATATCCCGTCTGCCAAATTACAAATGCCATAGGATATAAGGCCCTTGTGATAGGGAGGGCAGGATTTCCCCTATATTTGTGACAGTGTAACATGTCCCTCAAACTTTAAATTAGACTTAGATTCTCAGTTGAAAATATTAATTTACTGCATCTATCGGAGTAATCAGTTTCTCAAAAGAACCATTTAGATTTATTCCATGGATTGCAGCTTATTTATAACTATACACTTAAATTTGACAAGCTTAATGACATTCATATTGGTTAAACTGCAAAAACAATATTCAGTTCCCTCAGAAATAGTGCGAAGACCAACCTGGTTAAGCATTAATTGAATTAACTGTTTTCATCGGGGATGCATCATTGGACGGAAGCAAATGACATGTTCAATAGTTTCTTTTTAAAAAGGCAGCATGTCCTGTCTATCATTTGCCCGAGCTTCCTGCTGCCCTCAAACTGCAACATTGGAAATTAAAAAGCCTAAATTTTAGGACCTCAAAATTGACCATAGCAGTTTAATTTGTTTTAAGATATGGTTGAATAGTTAGCAAAGAGCTATTTATATCACATTTAGTGAGACATTTCTTTTCAGTGTCAGCCATTTCGTGTCCCAAAATTAGTTTTAATAAAATTTCAGAACAGAAATGTAATAATTTTAACCAATTCCCTCCAGAATCCCAAACCTCACTCCCAAGTGAGCTAAAACAGTATTAGACTTTCTAAATAATGTAATGCCTTATCATACCTGAGGATACCGGGTGACACCAAGAATCCTGGCTGTAGAAACGCAAGCTGCAGATGATGCATCACCAATGATTGCAGACATTTTGGGTTTGGTGGCGCACCTGTAATTTGGGATAGTTGTCTGATGACCCGATAGCAAACCAAATATCCCCTCAATAGCCCCTGGTTCAGAAAAACAAGAGTCATATATCTTGAACCCAAGGTTAACCTGGGGTAGAATAGTAGAGTTGTTGTTAATTTCCTTGGTTGCAAAAACCATGGCAAGAAGGCTTTGGTATTGTTCCATATAAACACTGTTGAAAGAAAAAAATAACAATGAAAGCTTTCTTGAAAGACCATGATATTTTGCATTAAAATCCTAATGGGTTGAGTAAGCTACTTACTACCAGATTAGGAGACGGGTAATGAAGGTAGGGCGCTTCGCTGTTATATCTACACGGTCACACTCAGAGTCATTGTCTGCTGCTATTCTACTGGAGAATTGGTGTGAAATGATGCGGGGAAGCACAAAAACACATAAGGGGGCAGATTTACGAAAGGATTGTGTTGCCCATGCATCACACAAGATTATGCAAGGGCAATGCAATCTTTACGTCAGTTTACCTAGCCATGCAAAGCCACCTTGCGTGGCCCTGCATGGTTTGGTAAATCCAGAGTAACGCAAGGCAGTGCAAGTCACTGCCTTGCGTTACTTTACGCCGGAAAGGTGTTACATGGGTGGAAAGTGGGGGGCATATTCTCAAGGAGTCATCGCCGAGTTATCGACACTACATCGCAGCCTAAGTCGCGATAAATTTATCACCCCATTCACAAGCCGGTGCTAACAGCCCATAGCACCAGTTTACCCGCGATAGCAGCCGCAAAAAAAATCGCCACAGATGACACCAGCAACTATCGCCAATGAGATGCAGAGTAGGCCTTCCCGTGCAAAAAACCGCGTCAACACCACACCGCAACATTCTCAATGACCAGCCAGATCGGCGATAAGTCCACAAAACATGCGATATGGCGCGTTAGCAGCAGGAAACTAACACCTGCTCAGACCTGGTGTAAAGTCGGACGGCAGCCGGCACCAGAAAAGGGAGCCCATCCCACAGCCACACCTGAAGGACAACAGATGCCATGGAGCTACTCATCATGCAACTCGGAGCCCCAAGAGGGCCACAACACCCACCGCCACCACCCCCCGGACCCCCCCGCACAACCCCCCAGACCACCACAGAGGCAGCGCAGACACAGACCACGGACCTTCAGAAAACGGCCACCGGGGACTCTTCACCAATGTCGTCGCCAACTACCCAGGCAGTGTGCATGATTCATACATCTTCCGACAGTCCATCATCAACCGGCGCTTCCAGGATGGCACCTACGGAAATGCAGTGCTCGTTGGTAAGTACCAAATGAACACACCACACACCTCAACTCCACAATCATACAACTCACAACTCTGGGAATGCACACTTCACAACCCACATACAACATGCCAAACAACATGCCCACCCACCAGACACGACAGCACAACTCACCGTGGAAACCTGGCCTAGCCATGTACATGAGCCATCAACGGCATGGCACCTCAGCCACACATTAGCAGAATGTGGGAAGAGGAGGGAACCAGGCATGTGCGAATGAGGCGATGTGACCGATGAATGGGACTGCACACAATGCAGTGGAGAAGTGTGGCTCAATGGTTAGAGCGGCAGACCCTGATGCAGAGATCTGGCCCGGGACCAGGGTTCAAATACCGCCTCGGCGGGTCTTGGGCTCAATTTCCTCGGACCTGATAATTCTCGCCTCGTGCCTATTCTAATCATGGGTCCCACTCTGCAACTCTGGGCAATAGCTTGCTTAATCTCCACAACGGCCCCAACAGTGCTGGGATGCCTGGCTTCACCCTGGGGGTGCCCAGGAGTGGACATTTCACAGGGAAAAGCCAGGAAGGGTTCCACAGCGGTATGCGTACAGCGCCTGGACACCCCTTTGGGGGTATGGGTGCGCTTTACAAGTACAAATTTAATTTAATTAATTAATTTAATGCCAAGTGGCGTGGATG
Source organism: Calotriton arnoldi (assembly GCA_963921515.1). Lineage (NCBI taxonomy): Eukaryota > Metazoa > Chordata > Amphibia > Caudata > Salamandridae > Calotriton > Calotriton arnoldi. The sequence goes on along the minus strand of CAWUFW010021071.1, from coordinate 85,332 downwards.
TGTTGGACAGACTGCAGTATGCAGACCACACACATATCCATGTCGACATACACCGCTGGTGTTTGGTATAGTGGACAGTGGACGCATCCATGTCACCGCAGGCAGTGGTGTATACCTGGGACATGAAACCGTGTCGTACCTCCCTGTGAGCGTAAGCGTGGTGGACAGGCGTACGACGGTACTGCGTAGGGGTGTGGCTACTCCACACGTGGTTCTGGGTGTGGTGCAGTGTAGGCCTTGCCAAGGATGTGGCTGATGCGTGTGTCTCTGTTGTAGTGTCTGCGCCACCCGTCCTGCAATCGACAATGTTGCCATGTGGCATGCCCCCGGTGTGCGTGCTCGGCCGAAGGGGTACATGGGGGAGGGCATGCCCGCTCGGGGTCAGGGATCACACATGCCAACTGTTGTGTGTGTTGCCATTATCGCTTCATGAGCCAAAGATGTACCTTCAACTGCATGTCGGGTTCAGCCAGGCAGGTGCTCTACATCTGTGTCAGCCATGTCCTTGCAATGGGCCGACACACACGTGGCCGGCCACATTCGGCGCAGCATCATCACTGTGTCGTAGTCAGGCTTGTGGACATGCGCAGACAGGCATGACAATGGTGTGCCGTAGGGGTGCATGTGATGCAATCGCGCTGCGCACAATAGTGAATGTGCTCGGGGGGGTGAGGTGCAGCAGTGAGGCTACGTAATACACAGTGATGCCGCTCATTAGCAACATGCAGTACATGTCATACGGGAATCACTAAGTCACACATATCACACACCAATGAACCAGTGAGCCTGCCAACACATCATGCAGTACGTAGTCTTGACTCATGTCTCTCTGCACTGTCACAGGTGACCAAGGATATGCACTCTGCGCTTGGATGATGACACCCCTACGAGCCCCGAACACACAGCCCCAGCGGCAGTACAATTTGGCCCACAAATGCACCAGGGGCATTGTGGAGCGCACATTTGGCGTGTTGAAGTCACGTTTCAGGTGCCTGGACGCCACAGGTGGAAGGCTCCTGACCAGCCCAGGCCTCGTGTGCAAGATGATCGTTGCATGTTGTGTGTTGCACAACATATGTGTACGCAGCAGAGCCCCATGGATACGAGTGCCAGATGCACCGGACGATGATGATGAAGATGAGGCAGGTGGGCCACACCCCACTGCAGCCGGAATTGCCCGTAGGGACTACATCATTGACAATTTCTTCTCTGGTTGACGTCACATTGTGAGGGTCCTTTGCAGTAATGGCACAGTACGTTGACTGACCACAGGCACAGCATGTGCTAATAAATGCATTCCGAAACACATTCCCTGCGTGCATGTCACTCATCTGTACAGGCACTTCACTCAGGTGCGACATGTTGTGCTGACAATTTAGGAATTTGTTAATGGATGTTGGGTGTGTCACATCTGTGCAGTGAGGCTGTTTAGGGTGTCACGTATTCGAACTGCCGGTTCTGTGTGTCACAGTTGTTAGGGTATACCACTCTTCGGCATTTCACATGTGTCCCAATTCATTCCATTTTGGCTGTCATTTGTGGCCTACAAGTGACAAGAGGGCTTCTTTTGGGCTCTGATATGTGCCGCCATGATGCAGGGATGTACCCTGTGACTCAAGTCCCGTGACATGGGCGACATGTACGTGGGGGGAGTCACTGCCCCTACATTGGTCCATGCTTTCATTATTGTTTGGTCATGGACATGGCACGTCGGTGTGCAGGGGGTGTTGTTTGTCCCTCTGCAATGTGAAGGGGAGATGCGGTTTCACAGTGTGTTCCATGTTTGTTTCCGCATTGGCGCAGGTTACATACTGAATGCATGTCAATGTACATTGTGGCTGTTTGTGGGGAACTGCCTATCTGATTTGGACAATGGCCATTTGTTCTGCGTCACAGCTGTGGGGTTGTGCTCGTACGTTGTCATCTCACTGTTTGTTTGGTCTGCTTTTATAGTGCATTTTCCCGCCAGACCCGTGTGAATTGCAGGCCTGTCGCTGGTTTTCGCTGCTTTTTGTATCGCGCTTGGCCTCATCGCAGCTTTTTTTGCGTTCATGTTTTGCATTTTTGCGGTGTGGCGTTGATTTTAACGCTGTCATTTGACGCGTTGTCTGGGGACTATCGCATGGTGCCACTGTGTTGTGAATACTTGGTTATCACGGCGTAAATTTCCCGTGATAGACTGCGATGTTGGAGGTTGCGTTAAGTAACTTTTGCGATGGTCATCACACGTTCTTGGGAATATGCCCCTGGGTGTTTTAAATCATCCACCCATGCTTTTTGGCACATGCACAGCTTTACTAAGAGTAGTAAACCTGGGAATGGATCAGTATTGTACGCTTTCCCGATAGAGGTGCAACAAAGATAAATATCTTTATTTCTCTTTGTTGTTCCATCTTTCCATGGGTGCTGCAGTCCCTGCACAAAAGCAATCTTGCCTGCAGTGCATGGGTGCCTGCATTGGCACTTGCATTGGCGCTAGGCAGTACATAGTGCCTATCTGGAGCAGTGTATGTAGCAGCCACTCTTCCTGCTATTCTTCTCCCATGATTCTAGACCAGCCTGGCAACATTTCTCGCAGAACCTTTGCGTACAGTGTGGTTCCCTGCTCTTACATTTGAGAAGGAAGGGCACAGCTTTGGCAGGTAAGGCAAGGGAATGTTTAGAACGTAGTAGTGCATGGTAGCAGGAATCCAGGTTTTATGTTTTTAGACTCAGATGAGGGGAGAGAGTCAGCTAGGGGGTGGTGTGGTATGTTGGCAACATGCCAGGTCAAAGGGTAGTAAGGTAAGGTAGAGGGATGCCAGGCATTTATTTCTGTACATTTGTGATGGGAGAGTACTGCAAAGGATGATGGGGGAGGCTGGCATTCTGCAAGATCCCCCTCCTCAACACCCCCCCCACACACACACACACTAGATTTATCATGTAATGGAGGCAAATATCTGGCAAATAAGCACAAATTCAATTACTCATATACTTGCAATGGATGTGATCATGTTTCTTAAAAGGCATTTAAAAACAGATAGGAACACAGAGAGGATAAAGAAGTCATACCAACAAGCACTAGTGACTGTAAAGCTAAATTACTACAAGTGAAGAATTACATTAATCTATGATAGATTTCAACATAATTTAGCTATAGCTAGATAATATAAATAGAAAGTGGAATTGGATGGCTAGGTAATGTTGTGAAATGCAAATAGGCGGCAGTGTAAACTAAATATGATTAACCAAAATAACTTAGGAACATCAAGGTTAGTTAGAGCCATACTAATTAGCACAAAAGTGGGATAGAATTTTTTTTTGCCTAGTTGAAATTTCTGGCCTTTTCCAAAACGTGATGTTTCTTAACATTCATGTTTGCAGCATAATTATAAGAATGTTCATGGCAGCAAGGTCAGACTGAGACAGAAAATAGGTCTCTGCACTAACATTAAATTTGCCCATTAGCGAACCAGATAGCTAAAAAAAAGTAGCCCACATTTGTAAATCCGGACAGTTTAAAACCTTTATAGACACGCTGTTGGTGCATGCTGCAGGCAATGTTTGTGGTAATATCAGGGAAATCAACAATAAAAACCGGACCACCTGACCATAAAATAGACCCACAGACAGCCAAAAAATGGCCCACTCACTGACCTCTCAGATCAGCCCTTCTGGCACTGCCAGATGGCTCTATAGGCCCGTCTGACCTTACATGGCAGAATCAATCCTCTAGTTTGTGATTGGAGTTGTGACCTTGAGGTGAAAAAGGGTGAAGGGTGAAGCAAGATTTGCCGGTACAGAAAAACAAAAGGCTATAATCTTGGTGGTCCTGCCAAAAACCTTTAGTGAGAAAGATAGCACTCTTTTCATTTTATGCTATGGCTTGTCTAATAGCTCACAGGTTCACAGAACCCTCCCCGCCGGTTCTGATGGAGTTGTCTACAAATTATATGCCTTATACCAGATAACCTGTCACTTTGGTTCACTCTGCTGTGAGGGCAACATTTTAATTTCCTAAGAGGCAGATTGCCCTGTCAGGTCAGCTCCAGAGTCTCTCCGAGTGTAAACTGTCACCTTCAAATCTTCTGTCATATTATCATTCGCAGTTTCTTGGTCAATTGTATGACCACACTGATCAGTTTACCTTGGTTTCCTCACATATTTAGTAAGGAAGAACACTGTGCATGGGAACCAACTTTAATCGAACACAGGAGCTTCCCCCTCATTTGGCTCCTAATGTTTCTGTGCATGGCTCTACAGACTGCAGACACATCTCTGGGCAATTACATGGTTTCTGTATCACCAGTCCTGGAATTATCAGGTCCTCAAACACAACTTCAGGTAATTCCAGGCCTGTAGTCACCAGACTGGAGCGTTCTGCAGGGCCTGAGGGGGCTGCAACAGATCCTGCACCCCGCAACCCACGCCCTTATACTTCCGTATGAGGAGAACAAAAAGCTCCTCCCACCTGAAGTTAAAGAAACTGTGGGGCATATGTACAAGGAGTTAACACCGCCTTTGCGGCACTTTTCTGACGGTTTCGCTGCGATATTCATAGCACCATATGTACAAGTTGCCGCTAACCGCAGTTAGCGATATATTTCTGGCGAAATCGTCTGTTTTCTCGATTGCCACGTCTGTTAGCGATGAATAACAAAAATGAGATGCAAGGTAGGCGTTCCTGTGCAAAAATAGCCGCTAACCCCACTTCGCGATATGTACAATGATCTCCCGGTCCGGTGATACGTTACAAAAACACCCGCTAATCCCCGTTAGCGGCTGGATTTCAAGACCAGAAAAAAGGTGGTCTTAAAAATGGAGATAAAAATACTGGACATAAGGGAGACTAGCCCAGAGCCACATTTGCTAACCTACTGATGCCATGGAGGTACTACTCATGCAGCTTGGAGCACCAAGAAGACCACAACAACCACTGCCACCGCCCCCGCCCCCAGGACCACCACGGAGGCAGCGCCAAAGAAGAGAGCGGGTGTATCGTCAACGCATCACCCTGATAGACCTCACGCCAGAGGACGTGATAGCCCACTACAGGCTGAAAAGGTCCTCCATCCTCCGCATACTGACCATGATAGCACCCAGGCTGCAGGCACCAACACAGCGTAGCACCAACATCCCTCCACAGACCAAGCTACTAGCAGTTCTGCACATGTTGGTGTCTGGTACCTTCCAACCTACCACTGCCAGAGTTGGGGGAGTCTCCCAATCATCCATGTCAAGGTTCCTCCCAACTGTATTGGATGCCATAATCAGCCTAACGTCACAGCACCTACGCTTCCCCAACACTATGCAAGAACAGCTTGACACCAAGCAAGGCTTCTATGCCATTGCTGGTTTTCCACATGTGTTGGGGGCAATTGACTGCACCCATGTCCTACTTGTGCCTCCTAAGGACACTGCACACATCTACCGGAACAGGAAGCACACACACTCCATCAACGTTCAGGCAATTATGGACCACCGGGGCATGTTCACCAATGTCGTTGCCATGTTTCCAGGCACTGTGCATGACTCATACATCTTCCGACAGTGCATCATCAACCAGCAGTTTGAGAATGGCACATATGGGAATAGCCTGCGTGTTGGCAAGTACTAGCTGAACACACCACACACCTCCAGTCTCAAACCATGTAGCTCACAAATGTGAGAATGCACATGTAGCAAATGTCATACAACATGCCTTGTAACATGTCCACATACCATACACAAGAACCCAAGGGACTGTGCCCACTACGGTTAGCCATGTAGACAACCTTCCATCAAAGCTCCTGCCCTCCATAACACATCTGCAAATGCTGGGAGAGGTGGGAACCAAGTAGGTGTGATGGAGGTTCAGGACCCATGAAGAAAATGTGAACAGAAGGCCAAGTCTGGCGGTGGTGTTCTGCATAGTCGGGAGCTTCCGGAGCAGAGACTTGCCCATGCTGGCACAGAGGGCATTCCCGTAGTCCAGTCGACTGGTAATGAGTGCGTTGGTAACTGTCACTCTTGACTCATGGGTGATCCATGTGAAGCTCTTACGGATGATCTGGAGGGTGTTGAAGTAGCTGGAGTCGACGGCGGTGACCTGTCTGTTCATGGAGAGGGAGGAGTTGAGTATGATGCAGAGTTCTCGGTGTGGTCCGTGGGTGTCAGGGGGCTGCCGAGTGTGATGGGCCACCAAGTGTTGTACCATGCCGCTGCGGTGGTCCTGAGGATGAGGAGTACTGTCTTCTCCATGTACAGTGGCATGCAGCTGTTGCACATCCAGGTTGCAACTTCCTGCATTCCTTTCTGGAAGTTTAGTCTGGTGGTGGTGGGGTCCTTGGTGAGGGAGAGTATAAGCTGGGTCTCGTTGACGTAGGATTCCATGCTGAGGCTGTGCTGGTGGACGATGGCGGTGTGTGGTCATGTGGAAGTAGAAGAGGGTTGGGCTGAGCGATAATCCCTGGGGCACTCCGCAGTTGACATTTGTTGTGTTTGAGAGGAAGCGTGGCTGTCTGATCATTTGGCTACTGCCGGTGATTAACGATCGGTTCCATGTATGCCTGCATCACGTAGTCTGCCTGCTAGTGTGCTGTGGGTGATGGTGTGGAATGCTGATGACAGGTTGAGTAGAATCATGGCTGCGGTGTGGTCCTGTTTGAGGAGGATACGGATGTTGTAATTGCCGGCAATTTGGTGGTCTCGGTGCTGTGGTTGTTGCGGAATCTGTGTTGAGACAGGTTGAGGATGGCGCTGTCCGTGGATCATCTCTGGGGCCTGTTGAATTCCTGAATGACGTTAAAGAGTAAAATTGAGTTGGTGAGCAATCTGTTGTGGATGAACTCACTATTAGTGGTACCGAAGCGTTGGTGGTATGTCGTCATGGCATTCTTGTAGTTGATGATTTTTTCCAGTGTCTTGCTGTATCTCCAGTTCTTCTCCAGGCATCTGCAGGTGCGTCAGAATTCTTGGAGGTCGGTGGTGAATGAGGCAGCTTTCGGTGGCACTGTCTGTCGGAGTTGCGTAGAGGTGCAACTTTGTCTGCGCAGTTGGAGAACCATCTGTGGAATTTCCTGGCAACGCGGTTGCCATTGGCTGCAGCGGTGGGGTGTTGCAGTTGATGGTGGATTTCAGCTGCTCCTCAGTGACTCTGCTCCAGTTCCCACGCAGGGCTTGGGGTGCTGGTGTGGCCAGTTTGGGTTTGTTGCTGGGGAAGTGCACGCAGTGGTGGTCAGAAAAAAAAAAAAGGAGAGGTTGTCGGCGAAACGCCCTGAATGGTCGCAAATATGCTATTATAATCCTCCCCTTTTTGGGTTGCAAGAATTAATAGAAAAGAAACACAGCTTCAGAGAAAGCTTCAGGGTTTGATCTCCTCCCAGCATCAACATTATAAATTGTTCATTCGCTCTGCATGTCGACTGAACTAAGTACTCAGGAGCTATCTCACAGTTGATTTCATGACCGAGTTATGTCAAAAAAGCGCCTAAGACTCAGGACTAGCTTTATCTAAAGTGAAGAAATCAGTACTGAACGGTGTCAGAGAACAGTTGTGACGGAAACCTGACGAAGGCATGGCCGAAACGCGCGTAGCTCTACAATTTTCCGCCAGTTTCCTTACATCTTGATACATCGTTACACTTTCAGTCTATGACATAATTGTTTTGCATAGTGCTTTGTGAATTTCAATTTGGATCTGTATTTTCAATAGAATATGAGTGACAGGACACCATACATCTCAGATTCATCACCTGATTTTGTGTCCTATTGACTGAAGATACATAATTTTATTGATTAATTGTTGAACATTGTCTTTTCTATTTTATACATGTTTTATATTATATATATAATAAAAAAAGTCAAATAAATAATTGTCTATTAAGTGTTGGCTGTCATACTGAATTGGTTGCTGATTGAGATTAATTTGTCTGCATTGCTTTTATGATACACCTTGCCCTGGTGTAGCTCTTTACCCATTGTCGCAGTGGTGGTCAGGCCATGGTTTTTGCGTGGTGTGGCTGAAGTGGCCGCTGTTCCCTCCTGCTAATATGGGGACAAGGGTGTGTCCTGCCTTTTGGGTCGGTGTGATGAAGACTTGTTTCAGTACGATGTTGCCCAGCTTTCGCCAGAGGGTAGTGGAGTTGTGCACGTTGGTGTTGTAGAGGTGGAACTTCAGGTCCCTGATGAGTATGCAGTCCATGTAGGCGATGGCATGGGGTGTTATGAGGTCGGTGATGGTGATGGCGAAGTGGACCTGTGTTCCGGGGTGTCTGTAGGCGAGTGTGCCGCAGAGTGTGGAGTTGGGGCAGCTCTGGACCTGAAGGTGCATGTGTTTGGCTGAAGGTAAGGTGTTGCTGGAGGTGGAGAGGCGGAGGAATTCATGGCGTGGCATGGTGAGGACTCCTCGCTGGTGGTTGTGGCGGTCATCACTATGGATCTTGTATCCATCTGGTATAGTGATGGCAATGTCAGGGGCGGAGGAGGTGGTGGTCCAGCTGTCTGTAAAGAAGGTGATGTCGGGTGCGAGTGTGTCCCAGAAGTACCTGATTACCAGGGTGTGTCTGTGCAGTGAGTGCACAGTGAGGAGGATGCATCTCAGGGCGTTGGGGGTGTTGGCGGCTGTGGCGGTGGTAAAGGTCTTGCGGCAGTGGCAGCAGGAGAACTGGGCGTGGGTCGTGTTCAGTGTGGGCTGTTGGCAGTTGTTCTTCCTTCCAGGGTTGATTGCGAGGATGGTGGATGAGTTGTAGTGGATGACGTTGGGAGATCCAGACTCGCTGGCGCTGGTCGTGTTTGGTGAACAGACGTGCGCAGACGGGCTTGCCTTTGGCGCACATTCGTTGTGCCAGCGGCGCTAAGGCGCAGCCGCCACCATCAAACCTGGTTTGTGGGAGGGACTAACACCTGGGAGGCTATTTAAATTTGCATTGATGCTGGTCAGTAGCCTGTAGCTATACATGACAAACCCAAAATCCCTAAGCAGCCAAAGTCACACACCACAAAATAGAAATGCAGAAAACACAGCCGGCAGAAACACTAATGGACACATCTCTCCATAATATCTCACAGGTGATCAAGGATATGCACTCTCTCCCTGGCTGATGACACCCCTCAGAGCCACAGACACTCAGGCACAGAGACAGTACAATGTTGCCCTTGGACGCACCAGGTCCATTGTCGAGAGAACATTTGGTGTTCTCCAGTCAAGGTTCTGTTGCCTCGGCATCTCTGGCGGCAGACTGCTGTATACCCCTGAACTTGTGTGCAAGATCCTCGTGGCATGTTGTGTGTTGCACAACATATGTGTACGCACCAATGCGCCATGGATTGAAGTGCCGGATGACCCGGACAATCCTGAAGATGACCAAGAAGACGAGGCTGTTGCTGCACACAACCCAGCTTCTGCTGCAGGAACCGCACGAAGGGACAGAATTATCAATAATGTCTTCACATAAGCATGTCAAAATATGACATCCCCTTGTTTTTCCTTTCTGTGCAAAATGCTCATAAGCATAGTTTATGCAATAAAACATCACAACACCAAAACCTTGTGTGCATGTTCATACTCTGCATAAGTACATCTATGTGACAAGTGAAAGTCAAACATTGTGCGTTTATTAATGGTGATTAGAAAGTTTGTTGGTGGATATGTGTTTTGTGTACATACTTCATTTTAATGATGTGTTTTGGGGTCATAGTTGATTTTCAGGGTGTGTTTTGGGTTCATAGATGATTTATAGGGTGTGTTTTGGGGTCATATATGAATTTTAGGGTGTGTTTTGGGGTCAATGATGATTTTTTGGGTGTGTTTTAGGGTCATAGATGACTTATAGGGTGTGCTTTTGGGTCATATATGAATTTTAGGGTGTGTTTTGGGGTCATAGATGATTTTTAGGGTGTGTTTTGGGGTCATAGATGAATTTTAGGGTGTGTTCTGGGCTCATATATGATATTTAGGGTGTGCTTTGTGGTCAGAGAGGTTAAGTTTAGCACATACTGTTCAGCGGAGTAACAACTTGCACTTTGCGTCCAGATTTTTGTTGCATAAACGCAAATGCGACTTTTTTTACGTACACCCGATATAAAAATATAGCTAAATTCATGTTCCAACATGGATTATTACCGCAAAACCCATTTTGCGTGCACAAGGCAGCACACATGGAAATATGAACAACTAGGATAAATGCATTGTTCATCCTCGTCTCGCCAACTTGAGATCCCTGAATTTCAAGGTCTTATTTTTGTAGTTGCCTCCTATGTACACCACCATGATACATAGGGGGCATTGTCAGATACAATGGGTGTTGTTGTGGAACATCCCACGCAACACCCACTGCAGGCCCCTTTCACACTGACCATTGCGTGAAAGGATGCCTTATGTACAAGGCAATGTTGATCCACGTTTAGTGGCTTAAGGCTGCCTTGTACATAAGGAGCAGCCCCTAACTCCATGATAACGTCACTGATAGTGACGTGATGGTGGCGATAGGGGCTTGTACATATGCCCCTGACTGTCTCATTGGGTTGTGACACTACATGTCATATGCTATGCACTGTAATGTCAGTGTCACCAGCATGTTGTAACTGATCCTTGATTGTACATTGCATTGTCCATGTCACTTTCTGACTTCTCAATCTTCCGTTAGAGTGTAGGCTCCCAGGTTTCATTGACCTTGTGTTACTGAGTTTAATCGAGAACATTGACATAGTCATCAGGACTCACATTTTGATATTGCTCTTATTTGACAGACAATATGTCGCCAGAGGAGGCCCATGCGTTCAGGGTCAGGAAGGACCGGTATCTCCATATCTGCAAGGTGGCCAAGGGATACCGCAAGATGTCAAGGAGGTATGTAGCTGACCGTGCATGTGGGAGGTGGAAGTCATTTCCCAAAGTGGCTCTTCGACGCAGGCAGAGTGACACACAGCCCATACCGGGCACTTCTGGCGACAGGCGTGGGTCCAGACATGGACATGGATCTGCACATTCCCCAGGAACAACACACAGACAAGCTGCGGACTCAGGATCAGGCACACAATCAGGTGGCCCCTCACAGCCTCACGGACAAGCTACAGTGCAAACTTCAAGTTCTGATCAGGTAGTGCCATTTACCAGGTGGGTCTGATGCACAATCATGGACATTAACATCAGACTGGCACAAATTGAAAGAGGAATGGCGGAGCATACCACCCACCTGAAGGACATTAAGGCTGCCCTGGGTCTCCCATATTGATCAGTACAATGGAGACCCATCCCCCTTTTCAACGTTCCCCCAATGTTATTTATTCTAAAAAGTTAGTTGATAGGTTAGTTTTTAAGTGTTAGGTAATGTAGTTGTAGTCTAGGTATAGGTAGTGTTAGATTAGCATAGTTTTAGTTATTTATTCTCTTGTAGTTTTTGGGGATAAGTTTCCTTTTCCTTTGGGTGGGGGGATTGATGTATTTGTTCACAAAAAAAATAATACAAAAAAATATATATTTGTGTATGATATCTGTGTAGTTAGTTCATGTTTAGCTAAGATGTATATGTCCTGTCTTATGATGTGCTTTTAGGGTGGGAGAGGGGGTTGATGTCTTAGATATGTTGTTGCGTGTTTAGTATTAGTTACGTTAGATAGTTTAGTTTAGCATTCATTTTGTTTCAGTTAGTTATGATTAGGTTAGTTGTAGGAGTATTTAGTGTTAGTATAGGGAATTTCATTTTATAACTTGATAATAAATGAATTCTGGTTGCACTAATGTCTGCAGTGATTAGGTGGAGTGTTGTATTTTACCGTGTATATGACTTATTCAACCTCAGAACAATCATTTGATTTTGTATGGGTGGTCATGGCATGTTACTTAGCTGGACGGATAGTGTCATGATCCTTTTGCTTTGAGCACAGTGGACTTGCATGGATCACAGGTTGGGAAGTAGAAGTTATGGCCTAGGCTAGGGACACTCTTCTGTGAAGTTGACATCTTATGTGTGACTCACAGAGTTGGACAGCACTTTTTTGCCCGTTTGCAACACAATGTTGGAACATGGCCTGGTGCAGACATTGACATTCCAACTCTTGTCCATCATGATGATGGATATCTGCACCGTGTTCCACAGAATGACGTCCACACCATGCATTTAACATGAGCCTGGCGCAGAGTCCATCTACTATGCACACACATAGGCACATTTGCTGCTTAGTGCAGGTGTGTCAGCATTATTGAAATTGGATGTGCCTGTGCATGGAGGGTCACCCTCCTGCCCATGCACGATGTTTTCATTTTGAGTATCACATGGCCACGGCATATGGCAGAACACATTTTTGATGCAAACAGGAGGGAAAATGTAGCATTGCTCCCTGTATTGCCAGTGTCATACACACTTTTCCCAGCAGTTACTCTTGTCATTGGCTCATAGTGATGCCACCCTTGAAATGGTGGTACAGCCTCTGAATATATGCTAATAGCAGTGCACTACACATCCCTAGTCACATTGCCCTCTCCTTTCACAGTGAGTCCAGCATGAGAGGCTTCCTTATTTCAAAGGCATTGTCAAGCCATGGGAAGGGGCTGTCTGAGGACTTACAGTTTAGACTAAGTCCCTATTGCCAACACAACTTCACGGAAAACGACTTTGTGGTTCCATTGGCGGTTAGTATATATGTGACTTAACGAATCTTCCTCTATGTGAATATGGTGTGCTCAATCTTGCAATGTGACATGCTATGACCCCCATCATGACAAGCTTTGTACACCCCATAGAGTGTGAGTAGATCTGCCAAGTGAGACTTGTTACCAATGCTAATTGGGGACATTACTTGTGGCATGCGACTGACTTGGAGATATTTCCGCACATGCCTATTCCCATAATGTACGTAGCGCAATGTTTGAATCTTGCAGGAATGTTGTATCTGACCAATGTGGGCACTGCTAGTTCACACATACCCGGTCATCTCACTGCCTATCTGGCATACAGTTAAACATGAACATTTAGCATATGTCCCTCGCTGTACGTTTTGATGGATTCAGGGGGCCAACATTTAGCATAACTTCTATACTTCAATGGTCATAGGCAACAAACATCTGTGTGACTTAAATGTTTTATTTACATGTGCATTGACTTTGTTGAAGACTGGCCCAGTACTTGGCCAAACAACCCCCACATTCCATAGATGCCCATTGGAGGACCAGACAGAGACCTTTGGGGGTAACATGTCCAAAGGAAGAGGCAGAGTTCAGTCAGCAGGCTGATTGCAGTGTCATTGGGAACAACACATAATATGGCAGTCCATATTGAGGTCCAAGGTGAGTGTAGCAGAGTGAATGGGAGGGACAGTGTAAGCTGATGTTCCGGGGCATGATGCTGAGCACAGATCCAAGGAGAAACAGTCCATTTGGCATAGATGAGTGCTACCGCTTTCTTCTTTGCAATAATGCTGATTCATCCACATCTTCATCCTCTGATGTGTCATGTGCCTCCCATGTGTGTGGTGTTCGATTGGCTGCGGCACTGTGAGGCACTGACACATCAGGGGGCAGAGAAGTGGATGATGAAGCAGCAGCAGCATTCATCTGTGCCAAACCTTGAGGCGGCACTGCTGTGATGAGCAGCAGCAGGAAGATTCCAGCAACATCTCTGTGGTGTGCAGCGTTGGCAGCCATTTGTGAGGCTTGCATCCACTCCATGTTCTCCATGATCATTCGCTTGTGGCACAACTCCTTGCTGACATCGCTGGAGCCACTCTGACTGGACAGTTGTTCTTGTCTCTCAGTCAAGACTCCAGCGATGTCAGCCATAGAATGCTGGAGAGCATGGAGCGGACTGTGGGTGTCTGTGATATTCAGTAGGTGGTCCCGAATGGGACTGAGACACCCACGAAGCCCATCTAATTTGTCCGCCAGACTGTGAACCCCACCCGCACCAGACCAGCCATCTCCTGCTGGACCTCTACCGCACGATGTTGGAAGGCCAGAAGTGGGACCTCAAGGTCCTGGGAGACAGATGTGGTCGTCGGTGCTTGCTGCTGGGTATTCTGTGCAGGTGGTGGAGTTTCCACAGCGCTGCTGGATGGCCCTCCTTCCGGAGATGGGGTGCTGATGGAGTCTAGCAGCTGTTGGAGGGTGTCCTGGTTGATGTTTGGAAGCTCTTCATCTTCATCATTGAAGAGTGGGACAGGCTGTTGTAAAGGAGGTGATGTTTCTCCCTCTGCAATGTAAAGGGGAGATGCAGTTGTATGTGTGTTTCAAGTATGATCATGCATTGGATATTTGTACTAGCAGACAGCATGACAATGTCCATTCAGAATGTTTAGGAGGAGATGCCTATTACATGCCGCATATTTATTCATTGTACATCATCACGGATGTGACGTTGTAGTTGTACATTATCGTCTCACAGTTTACAGTGAGGCCAAATGTGAGTGACCAATTTCTACACACATGCAGCACCTGTTGTGTCCTCTGTTCAGTAGTGACAGTGATGCAGTTTGTATGGCATTGTCGTCAATGTTGATTAGCTCAGATTCATGTGTCTGTGCACTGCATTGTGGGAGAGTCACCACTAATCAGTACACCCTGATACTTTTTCAAGATTACTCTTTTTTGGAGGGGTGTATTGCATGGTGCCACACCTTGCTGTTGGCAATGCAACATGATTGTTGTTGTGCCATGATTGGGGCTATCCCAGTGTTGTGATCTGAGTTGATGTGATGTGCCACATGATATGGGCAGGGAGGTATGCTTGATTTGCCATGATACACACAGTGTAGATACTTATTTATTTAGTTAAGTCATGGGGAGTGCTGACATCCTAATGGATGCATGTTGATCTGCAGGTATGGTACAGCTTTGGCTTTACTGCCCCTTATCCCTTTCACCCAGTGACCCTTTCACTTATGTGCATCTCCAATGGTGAGATGTAGCAAGCTTGGTGGGATTTGGTTCTTGGTCACAGTTGGGAGACTTGTGCATTGTTGGCCATCTGATTTCTTTATTACATCAGGGGTTGAATGGACACGAGGAAGTGACAGAGTGTGACCTGCTCCTTTGTGGATGAACTCCACACTCAGCCACTTCAGTGACCGTGGCCTGCACCATGTTAACATGTTTATAGTGCATGCAGGCTTTTCATCATGAACTGTCACTTGCCTTGTCAGTGTGGCTCACAGACAGGCAGTTTTCCTGGAGAGTGCACAGGTGCATGGGTTTGGTGCGAGTATGTTTATGTGTGAGGAGGGACCCCTTCAGGCACATTGGCATTGATGGATTAATTGCTGTTTCTATGTGTGCTGCACAATGCAGTACACATTTACCTCCATACTGCTTTGTCTATTGTGATTTCTCTTGTGTGCATGTTGTCGCTTATGTTTTTCCTTGCATGCATTGCTTACTGCCCTCCTGATGGCTTAACCGTGGTGAGTATGGTGCAGCCTGATTTTCTATTGTTGGTGCAGGCTGAACAGACAGTAACGACATCTATTACCGTCAACGTTGACACCACGTGTAGTGTGTAAGTGGGCCTAGATTTGATGGCTGTGGATTTCCAAATGCTTATTAGTGGTACTCAGGCCCTATCACCCCCCCAACATCACATCAGGTGAGACTGCCAGGGTGATGTGTGTTTGAGAATATGCCACGCAGATGTTCAAAGCGATGGTACATGCAGTCCACTTTCATTGTATTGGATGCCGTTGTTTGTGTGCGGATGATAACTGACATGACTGCACATTTGTTCACTGACACTGGAGATTTTCTAGAAATTACTTGTTCACATGCACAGCAAGGTGTGATGGGCAACTCACACCAGGACTAATGTTGTATACTGTTTTGGGCATGGCACATGTGTACACTTGAGAGGAGAGGAGTGCATTTTGACATAAGGGGTGATGGTGACATTTCCCAATCTGTCTATGTTGGGTGCAAAATTGCTATTCTTGCTTGGTGGCATACTTGACTTGTCATACTTCTTCACAGGGACTTTTTAGTTCTGTGAGTATGGTACACAGACAAGACATGTAGTAAAACATTATGGTGACACATTCCTGATATGCATAGTCCATGGACTGTGCTGTTAAAGGCATGTCCCCCCTTTGCTTAGGGTTTGACATCACATTTTGACTCAACTGTGCTGAATGTGTGCATTGTGGGATGTGCACCTTTTAGACAGAAGGCTGCATGGTCACTATGTTGTGACTATGCATGTGTTTATTGTATGCAGACTCAATATCCGCTTTCTCACTTGGTGTACACAGGGCTGCATCTCATGAACAAGAGAACTGGCACATTGCCTGTAGATACAGCATGGTGCCAAAATGCCCCCCTTGCCCCAACACCACACACATACAAATTGTGTGCACAGTGCTGCATCTCTTTGACGACAATATGAGGATGCACTGTGAACGCGACTGTTCATGTGCATAAGTGAGCATGCCGCCACCAATGTCAGCACACATGCACCATTATGCTCGTGTGTCTGAGTTGTGGGCAAGAATGTGTATGTGCTGTAAGGTCCCTCTTTGTGCACATGTACAAACTTCTATTCAACTCAGACACCCTTGCACAATGGTGCATGTGTGCTGACATTGGTGGTGGCATGCTCACTTATGCACATGAACAGTCGCGTTCACAGTGCATCCTCATATTGTCGTCAAAGAGATGCAGCACTGTGCAGACAATTTGTATATGTGTGGTGTTGGGGCAAGGGGGCCATTTTGGCACCATGCCGCATCTACAGGCAATGTGCCCCTTTGCTCTTTCATGTTGCCCTTAGGTTGTAGTCTGACATTAATATTTGGCTATATTTCGATTCAGTTTGATCTGCTGATTTCCAAGTCTGTGACCCCACCAATATGTGTCTTGCAATGTATTTGTTGACTAGGGAGATATGTGTTTATACTCCCAGGGACAGAAGTATCTGGGACAAAATCTGCAGTCATTGTGGGTGTGCACTGTGAAATATTGAATTGTGCATTAGTGAAATTGTGCCCATCCACCCCCGTCACCCCACTCCCTTGTTGTTACTCACCCTGTTGCTCATGCTGCTGGTCATGTTGAGCAGTATCCTGTCCCTGGACTCCAACCACCAACGCCTCGCAGATGACTGCGGACACCTGTTCCTCCAACGCATCCAGCTCCTCCTGTGGAGCTGGACTCCCACCTCCGGTCTGCAGTGCTGCCTTGCGATTGGCCGCCAGTTTCACCTTGGTCTTGCGCTTAGCATCATGCCAGCGCTTCTTGCAGTCGTTCACTGTCCTCCTCACCTCTCCAACAGCATTCACCTTGGCTGCAATGGACTGCCATATTGCATTTTTTGTTCCCAATGACACAGTGGAGCTGACAAAGAGCTGTTGTTGTTTCTTTGTCACCTCTGCAATCAGGACCTGGTTTTCCTGCTGGCTGAACCTGGTTTTCCTCTTCCTCTTCACCTTGTCCTTCTCCTGGATCTCTGGCTGGTCCTCCTGGCTGTTTGGGGGGTTATTGGCTCCTGCAGTCCTGGGTCCAGCTTCCTCCATGGTTCTTCAGTTTTTAAATTTTTTTAAAATTATGTTTGTGATTCATCGCGGGCGTTTTATGGTCGCTTTTCCAGCGAATGTGAGGAAAAGTGGCATCAGACTAATTAGTGTGCAGTTTCTGGCCGCTGATTGGCCATTCGCCACTTTTTTCACATTAGCGGCAAGATTTTATCACTGTAACGCTGTTGTTTACGTCGACATTTTCCGCTTCGAAGAGAAACTATAGCCATGTAGCGACGGCTTGTACATACATCGCTAACGTGGCGATAGTTTTCGGCGGTACGCAGCGATAAAAAAATTGCTGCTAACTAACGTTAGCGATAATTGCGCCAGTCCTTGTACATATGCCCCTCTGTCCTTATATCACTCCCATACCCTCTAAACTCCCCATGGCCAAAAACAAAAAAGTCCTCGCAACATTTACCGGTGCTTCAAGCAGGTGTTAAATGTGAGTGAGTTTGAGCCTAACGTTTCTCATGAAAGGGGACAAAGCATGCAAAATTGGACCCAATATTACTGGGTCTGCATTTTATTCTCCATTTCGGGGAAACAACTTCTAATCCTCATTATCTCAGGAGAGATTTTGGTCCAGTACTGTAAATTTTAGTGATAGTATCTCCCAGCTGAAATAAGCAGAACTTTGAATGAGACGTTATATGTTCCACATCCACATCCTATCAATCAAAGGACTTTGAATTGTGAATTATCTCTGAAAATAAGTTTTCCCTTAATGATTACTGCACCAGTTATCTATCCTTTCCGTAGAAAGACTTCAGCTCTTAGAAACTAGTTGATGACTTGAACAAAGAAGGAGCTGTAGCTCTGAGTTTGGTCTCTTCAGCTGTCTAAGTATTAGAATATGGCAGCCAACATTGTCTGCCATTGCATCTAGGGCAACTGAAATCTCTCATTTGAATTAGTCTGCCAATAATTTGTCACAGCGTACAATAAAAAAACTCATGAGTCTGAATTAAAGAAGCAACTGTATATTGCATTTTGAAAAGAGTGTGAGGAAGGTGGTTCGGGAATCAGTATGTCATGACATCCTTCTGTGTTGTACTTGAATATTGAAGCCTAAATATCGTCTGATAAGAAAAACTTTCTCCTAAATATCATTACAAAATATGGCCCATTTGAGTTAATACTAATAAAATCTACATCCAGAGATGCGACATTTTTGTAAACAGTATATGGCGCAAAATATTTATCTCAGACAATGTTTGTTGTTGCCTATATTCTGACTTACAATCATCTCTGTTTGGTGGCAGCTTTCACCATTTCTGATTTACTATTTTTCCCCACTAATTACTCATTGAAGTTTAAAAGCTTCCAGGTCTCTGTGGGTTCATGTCCCTTTATTTTTTTTTTGGGGCCGTTGACGCTTCCCCAATAACTGCTTTCCCTTGTTTTTCCCTCGTGTCTGTGCCACTTGAGTTTAGCTTCACTACCTTCGATGGTCAGGACATGAGCAGCCATAGTTGTGCAACCATGACATTTCTCATCTAGGCCCAAGAGAGCGCCCACTGTGTCACACAATCACTCCTTATGCATAAATGTGAGGGGCCACGGAGTGCTCTAGGCCAGAGACGATGATATATCTCGGGGTTCTTTTCCAAGATTAGGTTAATTGATTTTGGTGGGGCGATATCACAGCATTCCAAAATAATCCAGCAAATGTAGACTCTTGGAGAAGGGAGGGATCTAAGATACAGGTAAAAAGAGGATTCAATTATACAAGGCACTTAAACTGTAATGTGTTGGCCGACAGATTTTTATTATATCCACTACTCGATTATGATGCATTGCTTTTACATACCATCTCTATTGATTGTGGTCTGTAACAAAGCCATGGCAATCATTGCAATATTTAGACTATAATTTAAAGTTTGCCAGAGGGCATACCACCGTCCACTGCATTTGAAGTGCATTATAAACAATGGTAGTTGTAATGTGATGGACCGGATATCTACCCACATTTTGACAGAGTCCACCTAACTCCAAATAAAGCCCATAATATTTAATTTATAAGAAGATAGCGCTTTCTTCCATATCAGCTATGTGAAGTGGGAATGTAAAGTACAGAAAATGATAGGTAAACAGCTTGCACAACCCTGGATAAGCCAGTTGATAGGCATATTTACATCCCATCAGGCTACAAGAATGAGGCTATTGGTTTGCTGGAGCTGGGACCTGAGTGATTGACAATGTCCAAGATATGTGCCTGATATGTTCCTACAGGGTAGTAGTTAATTAATAAGAGTGGTGCATATTCTTGGGGGATTGACCAGGCCTTCAGAATAACAGGAAGTAGACTGTCTGATACTTAGGGTGTGGGTCTGGAATATTGCGGAAAGAATGTTGAGCGGTCACAACATTGTGATTAGAATATCGCAGACCAAAATATTGATACAGGTATGTATGTATAGTTTTTCTATGCCTAACTCCACATCTATGTACGTTGAGGATATACATATCCGAAAGGTACATAGATATGGAGTTGAGAATAATATATCTATACCTTCCTCGGTGCACCTACATGCTCAATATTTTGTTTTTTGATATTTTGGTCAGAATACTGTGGCCCCTTAATAGTCCTTCCATGATGTTGCAGATTACAACAGACACTTAGAAAGCTCTGAACCAATTGGAAAACTGATTTTCCACTGCACCTGTGTCACAACCCATCCTCAACTACTGTAAGACACACAAGACCTACTGATGGAGAGGAATCAGAACATTGACCTGCTAATTCTTTTTTAGGAAATAAGTCTGGGAAACAC
Source organism: Calotriton arnoldi (assembly GCA_963921515.1). Classification (NCBI taxonomy): domain Eukaryota; kingdom Metazoa; phylum Chordata; class Amphibia; order Caudata; family Salamandridae; genus Calotriton; species Calotriton arnoldi. The sequence goes on along the minus strand of CAWUFW010021071.1, from coordinate 65,101 downwards.
TTTGAGTCACCACTTTAAAGCTACCATCCCAGGTTTGTGACTTCTGGTCATTAAGGGCCTTATTACGACAGCAGTTGGTCGGACTGCACCTGCTATTGCGGTGGTCAGGAGACTGGCTGACAAGCAGTTAGCAGTCCGTCCCCCGCATTTTGATATGACCGCTGTGCTGGTGGTCGGAAAGTGCTCCATATCATGGTGGCTTGTGCTGCAGCCAATGAAAACAAGCTGCCGTGATACAGAGCACCTCCTGCACGTTCATGGACTTGTGCCATGCACCATGTCATGCATGGCACATAGTGCATGGAGGTGAGTGGGGGCACTACATGTGCCCCCAGGGCCACTTTACAGTGTCCCACGACAGATGGGGGTCCTGTTTGCTGGCCTCCATATCCCTTTCTGACAGCCTTTTCATGGCAGTCTTCCTGCCATGAAAAGGCTGTCAGAAAGGGTGCTCATAATCCCAACCACTGCCCCATCTGGATCTCTGATCCTGGCAGAGGCAGCGGTGTTCCCTCTGGCCGCTGTTGGTCTGACCACCGGAACTGTAATCTGCCGGTCAGACCGAAGGGCTGTCTGCAGTCGGACCGCCACCAACAGCCTGTCGGTGGTGGTCTGACCACTATCGTAATCAGGCCCTAAGTGTCATGCCCAGTTTTACTGCCCTTGGGAAGGACCTGCTGCAGACATTGGCACATGGTCATGGGTTATAATTTCTGCCTAGAACCTTTCGCCATTACCCGTTGTTAGATGAGCCTGTAAGGGGAACGGGAGTGAGGGCTTTATCTGTGGGTATGTCCCTATGTCATATCACTAATTCTATAAACTAAGAGTGATGTAGACACTTCTCTGGAGACACCCTACAGAGGGAAGGTGTGACCATGCCAAAATAATGAGAAGAGTTGGGGAGATTACTTCACTTGTGCAAATGTGAGCCAGAAGAATATGAGTATGAGGTATCCATTTAGTGTGTGTCTCCTCATTAAAGAATTGTTATATGCCCAGATGTGGGTCCCATGCTCGCTATGCCACTGAATTCACGCTAGCCTGGCAGATGAGGGGTGACACCCTGAAACCGGTCCAAGGATGTTTGTTTTTCAGTCCAGGGAGGACCAGACATGGCATTTCGGGCTGGACTGTTCCCATGGGGAGCAGGGTCCAGATTATTTTGCATATGGCTGGGTCCAAACTATGGTGGCATGGTGAGCAAAAGAACAATGGATTTAACCCAGATCTGTGATTGGGGTGAATGCTTGACAATGTTCAGCATTCCGTTCATCATCTTTTTATGTTGCTATATTCAATAGGCTCTACAGGATTGACATTGTTGGGTAGTTCAATATGAGTTTGCCATGCTGTGAGTTTGTGACAGGAGCAGAGGACATGCAAGTAATCTACGAGAGTATATCTCCCAGTCGACTGCGTAAAAGCTATTCTTTTGGGGAACAAGCACAGTGAGTTTATAGGATTCCCTCATCCCACTAACCAGGAGAAAGTACTTCAATGTTTTTAATTCTATTCAGTTTGTGCAAAATACGCATAACATGTGAGCCACTCCTTAATAGGCTACGGTGTATATTTTAGTTAGCTATACATTTACCCCCCTATATGTGCAGAGAGGTGGAAATTCATAGCGAACAAGAAACGAACAAATAATAATTGAACCTGTATAATAATTTTACTGGAAGAATGTTGCACTTCCCTCTCTAGGATTTCTTTAAAACTGTTTTCCCTCAGTTTTATTATTTGCTGTGAAATTATTTCTCAAAAATATCTTCCTTCACAAAATCATGCTGATGAACAATTTCATTATGATTGACTCTCATTTAACAATACTCTTTAAAAAGATTCCCAAGGGAAGATGACCTTCGCTCAGCCCATTTCCCTTTCCATGTCATCATGCCAGGCTCATCACAGAGGACAGTCGTCTGCTAGGGCTGTTCTGTTTGTCCTCTCATGTTCCCCACATCATGCATTGTTTTCCTTCGCCGCTTTTTTTCCTAATGAGCTTTGTCAATCTTGTTTTTTTAAAGTTTTATAATGTTATTGAACAATATTGATTGATCCCCTTAGATAATTTTATGAAAATTGTTGAAACTTTTACCTGTTTTTTTATTTCATCCGGAGACCAATACTCCTATTCCTTACTTTATCTCATAATGTTTACCCAACAAGTTTTCCCGGGATTGTGTTTTGAGAGTACGTTCTACACTATGTCTTCATGATGACTTTCTTAGTGCCAAGAATAAGAAAGGATTATAAGAAACTGCTTTAACATTCTTCCACAGCGCTCTTCAGCCACTTTACACCATCTAAGCAGGTGACTGTGTATGTTGCTGTGTACATATCTCTTTAATTCATAGGTGAAGACCAACTACTCACTCAATTTTGTCAGCGGAGTTGTTAGAAAATTTGCAATAGGCCGCATTTAGTTTGAGCGTTTGCTCTTCCATTTTGTATGTCACGTCTTCAGTGCACATCTGTTTCATGCATTTCCTTGCTTACTGGGTTGCTGTTCTTGGCTAATCGAAAGTTATGTCTTAACATTTCTTGTAAATCATGTGACTCATGTGAGACAACCCAGCTGTGCTTTAGTCTAGAGAGCGCTCTGCCCTTTTCAAGGCTGCAGTGTCTGATACTAGTAAGAACATGTTTGCCGCATCCGCAGATTTCTGTAAGACATGTCTAAGCTTGTGCTAACTGGAGAAAACTGGTTCTAACCGGTCTGTTATCACCTTCCTTTTTGTTCACTACTATAAATGTAGCCCTCAGATACCTTACATCAGCTCACTCCTGTACACCCTCCCTGGAGGCTGTACGGATCTGTGTCCACTCGAGTGTATAATAAATATTTCTTGTTATACTTTCCCTCCGACTACCTGGTTATTTGTCTACAAGTGGATAGAGTGGTCTTGAACCAGACGAGATGGTCCCATTGTGTTACTAATATTTTCTCGCCTCCACAAATGGCGCCCAAGCAGGGACCTCTTCGAGGATGATTCATCAAATGAGTTCAGAGACAGGCTGAGGCTGAGGAGCAACGACCCGAGGCGGCTGGATTACACGGGCCCCGGACGAGGAGACTAGTTTATCACATCTGAAAGCCGAAGTTTTGAACTGAGGCTCCTTGGCACTGGGTCATCCCGACAGAGGTCCCGAACCGGTAAGCTTGGAAAAGAAGACCGTTTGGTCACAGTACAGGTGGTCGGACAGAGAGAAGAATCGAGAGACATTATCAGGTGAGATTGTTCTGAGTCGACATTTGGTGTTATTTGTTTGATGAAGACCCCTCAGTATTGGTTTTTGGTAAAAGTCCTCGAGGCATAGCTCGAGTTAGATCGACATTTGAGGGGCACTGAAATATAGCTCAGAAATTGGGTGTGAGAAGTGTAATTACAAAATGCAGTGTTTCAGCAAACTGCGTAGATGTTTTTCTAGGTGCTGTTGTTGTTGCTCAAGTGTGAGATTGGATAAAAGTCAGCCAGTTCCCTTAGAGGGAACACCAGTATGGGACATGATGAAGAGCAAAGGTTATGATGCAGTATTGTTTAAGGCATAAATACACGAAGAAAAACAGTAAATTACAATGGCCGTTAAATGGGATATTTGATTTAAATAAAATAACGTATCTCCAACAGTGCTTATTCGAGAGGAAAGCTCGTTAGGCAATGTTTGAGACTTTAAGACTTTGGGAAAATGAGGACCAGCATAGACAATATAGGGAGCAGAAACAAATTCAAAAGCAGAAACACAAGTCGGTAATACAGAAAGCTCAAGAACATGACACAGATAGAATACGAGCAACCTTGAATGTTACGTTAGGGAGCATAGAATGTGAACTGATAAAACTTATGTTTCCCAGCCGTGCACTGAGAATCCACAAGATGATGAGGTAATGGAACACTTATTACAGACGACTCCAATAGCTCCACCACAGTACGTGCCCAACGCCACAGCACCCCCACCTGTAACAGATATTCCCCCTACCCAAATATAACCGGACGTTCGAACATTGACTGAAGTGGGAGCTGAAGGCGGGACTGCTGCGTGCTCTATGGCATCTCAAGGGTAAGGAGGAGGGGCAGTTTGTCACAGGGATGGATAGGACGATGCAGTTGCGGTCAGGTTTGCCTCAGGAAGAGAAGGATACAATAAGGGATATATCCAACAATTGGATGGATTCAGATATCTACACCGTCAAGAACATTATGCAAACGGTGGGAAAAAATGCCTTTGGTATCCCAAAATTATGTCATAGAATGCATGGCTGCTAGAATAGAGAGAGCCTGGGAAGGTTTATGGAGGTACGGCGAATATTGCCCGAAAGTGGTTCGGGAAATGGGTGCCTTTATGCACCAGAAAACATAGAACAGGTGGTGGGCGACTGTGTATGGCATAGGGAGAAGTGTTATGACATGTTTTAAGAGATTGAGAGACCTAGCTTCTCCCCACTACGAGGGCTGCAGTACCCTATGAGGGAAGTGCCTCCCATTCCGGGAGATCCTGCTGCAGCAAATGAGGCAGACAAGCAGAGTAAGCCCCAATTCAATCATGTCCCTTGGAAACGTGAAGAAGTTATGTCTATAAAAAGAGACCACCCGGCCCATGAAAAAACCCATCTGGGTTCTATAAAGAACTTAAGATGGCAATTTCCATGGCCACAATGACCCTAGGAGATGTTGATTTTTTTTTAAGAGCTTATTACCCACTGAAACATGGAACTCCATTAGGAGGAACGATGACACAACTATGCTAGGGAAAAAATGGGAACAATTCTTTGAGTTAGACGAAAAAAGACCAGCTGGTGCGCCCCTAGACGCAGATACTGTTAAATTACCAGAGCGTATTTTGACAAAATTACAGACTATCATGACTCCACAGACTATTAATTTGGATAAGTTAGCGATTTGCAAACAAAAGCCGAATGAAGATGTCTGACTATTTTACCAGATTCGTCTCCACAGAGTATGTTTTCTTATAGGCTGCTGGAAGAAAAGGGGCAAAGGTAAGATGTATTCGAAAGGTAGGGCCTTTACCTCCACAAGGACAGAGTTGGTCAGAGTAAGAAATCGCTTTTTAATTTTCTGCAGCTGAAGGGGATAAGTGGTCTTCATGTTGGCCACAGAGAGCTGCATAGGTGCAGGTGTATCTCTGTGACTTTTGCTCTGTTCTTGCTCTGCATTCATTTGGATTTGGTGTGTAGATAATTAGGTTGCAGCTGTATTAGAAATTATGGCTGGGGGGGCGTGGCCAGGATGACACTCAGGATGGGCGCCTAGTCTCGGGGCTCCATACTGCGCTGTTACTGCTGAGCACATTTTTGGGGCTCTGTACTGCACTGATACCGCCGAGCAAATTGTTTGCAGCTGCCAAAATGTCACTGAATTGAAACAACTTCTGCCATGCAGCGGACCATCTCCTGACATGATTTGTATCTGTTTGGGGCATATTTGTGACTGCTAGAGTTCTTTGCCAGTGGATGGCATCACTAGGATGATCACGGACGCTATCTTGATTTTCATAAGCGAACAGGCATTCTCTCTTCAGCGCGTCTTCAACCCCTGAGGTACTTCATTGATTTTATCTCGTTGGCTCTAAAAGTACTGCCTTGAAGCATTTTCCTTTATATTACACAGGCTTCTTTTCCCTGTTCATGACAGGAATTTCATAATGAATGTTTCCCCCTCACAAATATATTTAAGGTGCCCTTGTTTCATTCCTAGTCCTGAAGAGCCACTCTGAGTCTATTAAGTAAATTTTACTGTGCATGTACTTCCTCACTTGCCTTGGTTCATTCAAGTGATTTATAGGCAGAATTAGGAAGTCATTATTCTCCAGTAAATGCCATACTACTGCTATATCAGACTCTGACTTATCTTCTAACGTTCCCCTAATGGGTTATTTGTACTCTGTTCTAAATATCGCCTTGCCTGGCAACCCTCGTTCACAATGTCTAAGTTCTCATCAATAAAAGCGCACTTGTCCTCCTCTTCTACTGAATGGATCAAACAGGACCCTCCTTCTCCACCAAAATCCACATCTCTTGTATCTTTAGAGACTGTATTGGAGAAAATTCGAGCCCTGTGACCATTTATTGAAGAAACAAATACATTCAAACCCTTGATGATAAATGGTCAAATATGGAATCCAGACTAATATTGGTGGAGTAACAGGTCAGTGACATACAGGATATTTTGACTACGTTTGCAGCTTTGGAGAAGTAAGTGCTATTGCTAAGGAAACACGCAGAGGACCTGGAAAATAGGAACAAGCGAAATAATCTGCATTCGTATAGTCTTCCTTAGGGTTTTGAGGGCGATGATCTGGTTGCCTTTTTTGCCTAATTTTTGCCAAAAGTTCTAGACTTGCCTTCTTCCACCAATCTGAACATTCAGTGTGTTCATAGATTGGGTCCTTTCGTCCTCTTCAGCTGCTCCATCCAAGCCTCGTGGAGTGATAATTGTATTCTTGCATTTTACAGACCTTCTGAAAGTTCTGAAAGGAGCCAAATTTTAAAAAACAGTTTATGGTCTGGTGCTAACATTTTTCTCTAACACGGGATGTTTCAATGGCTACGGCTAAATGAAGGAAAGATTTCCTTGTGCTTCGCCCTGAATTGTGAGCTTTAGGAGCACGATATAGTTTATTTAACCCTTGCTCTTTTAAGGTCACGTTTCAGAACAAAATGACCACCTTTGATGATCCTTTTCCTCAGGAAATGTATTAACTCTCACTCGGCTTCTACGATGGATACTGCCTGTCCTTCTTCCTTACGTTGACTATAATGCAATGTTTATGGTGCCTTTAACTTTTATTGCCTCTCTTTTAGGTTGTCAACAGCTGAATATCTTGGTTATTTGACTTGGTTGCTCACCTTTTTTTCTTTTTACTTCCCATGCAGGTCAGCAACACTTCTACTGTGTCCATTTCCTTCTCGTTCTATGTGGCAAGCTGGTGTGGTGCATTGTCCCATGTTGGTTGTGCCGTCATGATCTGTGTGCACCTTAACGTAGCTGTGTGTTCCCTTAAGGTACTTATTTCAGTCATCATTTTTTTGACATGTACTGTCTTCTATTGTTATTATTATTATCCTTCCCCTTTTCTCTCCCTTCTCTCTTTATCTGCCTGTAGTTGCCATCTGGTCTGTATATATTTTTCCTCTTCCTATTCTCGCTATTTTCAATTTTGTAGATCGGTTAGCTTTAAAGTTTGTTGTTATTTATGACATTCAGAATTATTATTTAGAATGTCAAAGGTTTTGTTAATACCATAAAGAGGAAGAGAAGTATATCCCATTTAGCTTCCTATAATCCTGATGCAGTTTTTTACAAGAAAATCATCTTATGGAGGTTGAGGCCTTAAAGCTTAAACGTGCTAGGGTGGGTTTGGTTTTTGTTCCTCCTACAACTAATAAGAAGGATGGAGTTAATATCTTATGTCAAAAAAAGGTAAAATACACTGTTCTTACTCAGGAAATGGATACAGATGCTTGGTGGCTGATTGTTAAATTGTGGGGAAAAGGCCCTATGACAACAAATCACATAAAAAGATTCCAGTAGCCCTATGGGACCAGCAATGTTGTATGACTGTCTGCCTATATAAACAAGTATTTGTGATGAGTACTACCATTCATATTTTTTTTCTTCTTTCCTTGTATCATCAAGCCACTCCTGTCGAATGCCAGGCTCTGTAGTACCAGAAGGAGATTGCCGCTTGGCTGTACCTCCAGAAGATGGAGGCTTTTGAGGTGGAATATTACTGTCTGGTGATCTTTGAGGAGAAGTAAGAGGAAGCCACCGCTTTGGATACTTCCTCAGGTTACCAGCCAATAGCACCTCAGCAACATCATCTCCCCAACAACAGCAAGCAGCTGAGGTCTAGCCAGCAGCCACTCCCCTCCAAGCACAGAGGCCCTTCTCAAGCCAATAATGCAAAGCCTGGAGGAACTAAAGGAGGGACAGTGGGACATTTGTAGGAGGCTGGGTGCTATTAAGGGATGTTTTCCTTAGGAAGGGCCTAGTGCAGAAGGTGAGGGTGGGGGGAACCGTTGGGTATGGGGTAGATAGATGGACTAGGTTCGTTTAGTGGATTTTACTTTTGAGGGGTTAGGGAGAGGGGGTGGGCTTGTTATGTGAGGGTTGGAGTTTCCATTTCTTGTTTATAAATGGCTTTCTTTTTCCTTCAATATGTGTCTTATCATCTTTTTTCATTAATGCTAGTTCTTACTGGCTAGGGTAGCATCCCTGTTAATTAAACAGGAAGCTCCACCAATGTAGTAATGTCCGAGTCTAAGTCTTGCACCTGGCCCTTCACAAAGATATTGTTCCATTGTGTCCATCTCTGTCATCCTCTCTTTAGTCTCTCTCTACCTGAGCTCCCTTGTGAGGTTAGGTAGGTGACCTAACCTTAGATCCTCCAGTCCATCTCCCCCCATGCCCGCTATGGCTTGATCATATTTTACCTGAACAGCACCCAGCCTCCCATCATTAATAATTGTACTCTGCCCTTGTCCTACCCTCTGCTTCTATTAACCACTAATATTGCCTGCCGATCTATTGCAGAAAGAATCCCTCTTTCCCATTCTTAGAACTTTTTTTTACCTAAGTAGAAAATCTATTGTCTGCTACCTCCCCCAATAGGCAATATTAATGCAGGGTTGTTCCAAAGGGCTATATATATATATATACACAGTGGAAAAAGGCGCAAAGCCGAAACGCGTCCTGTCCCGTTTTATTTCTTGGTAAAATAAAATAACCGAGTTTACCCCTTGACTGTGTGCGGTCTCCTCGCTTCTTTTGATGTGAGAGTGGGAGCTGATATATATATATATATATATATATATATATATATATATCTATATATTCACTGAAAAAACCATAGGTTTCAGGCATGTTATAGTTAGAAATTAGCATTTAAAAAACCTTAGAAATTCACTGAAAAAACCATAGGTTTTAGGGAAAGTTATAGTTAGTTGGACATTTCACTCGTACAAAACAGGTGAAATTCCCCGTTATAGTTAGTTCAGCTAACTATAACTCGCGCCCGCAATGCACTGCTGATAACGTCACATATTACATCACTCATGACATGGTCAGTGACATCACTGATGACATCACTGATGACATCTCAAATGACATCACTGATGACATCATCCAGTGACTGTGTGTTTCTGTAAAGTTTAAATATGTTTAATATATATAGGGAAAGGCGTATTGAAGAATGAGTGGGTGTATAAGTGTCTGAATGGATGATTTAGTAGGTGCGTGACTGACTCTATAAGTGAGTGATTAAACGTATCTTACTGAATGCATGGGTTAGTGACTAAACTGTGTGAATGTCTGTATCCGTCTGTCTGTTGGTGTGTAAGCGGCTGCATGGGTTTGTGAATAGCTACATGAGTGTCTACATGGGTTATTGATTGGTTGTCTGAGTATCTGTATGGGTGCCTGAGTGTTTGTGTGGGTGGGGTGTGTGTGACTCTGTGCATAGATGTGTGAGTGGGTGATTCACTGGGTGCATGGTTTCAAGAGTGCATCTGTGATGGACTGTATGGGTGGGTGAGTGTGTGTATGGGTGTGTTAGTGAGTGAATATATATCTCAGTGGTACATGTGTGAGTAACTACATATGTGAAAGGCAGTATATATGTGTGTTGGAGTATATAAATGGCTATAAGTGAGAGTGTGTGATTGTGAGAGTGGCTGTATGGATGAGTGTGTACTTGTATCGGTGATTGTATAAGAGCGTAAGAATGTGCTAGTATTTGTATGAGTAAGTGAGTTAGTGTGTGTATAACTGTATAGGTGAGTAAATGGCAGTGTGATTAATTATTTGCATGACTGACTAGGTGTGTGAGTACCTCTATGGATGAGTGGCGGTGTGTGAGTGTCTATGTAGGTGTATGAGTACATATGATAGTCCTGTACTGAGTGACCGTAAGTATGAGTGACTGTACGGGTGAGTGAGTGGATGTGTGTGTAGACCTAAGAATCAGTGAGTGGGTATGTAGTTATTGGTGTTGGAGTGTCTATGGTTTTGAGAATGGCAGTCTGTAATTTAGAGTGGGTGTATCAAAGGTTATATTAGGGTGTGAGAAGATGCATCAAATTATCACATGGATGATGTCATCAGTGATGTCATTTGAGATGTCATTAGTGATGTCATCAGTGATGTCACTGACCATGTCATGAGTGATGTAATATGTGACGTCATCAGCAGTGCATTGCGGGGGCGCGAGTTATAGTTAGCTGAACTAACTATAACGGGGGAATTTCACGGGTTTTGTACGAGTGAAATGTCCAACTAACTATAACTTTCCCTAAAACCTATGGTTTTTTCAGTGAATTTCTAAGGTTTTTTAAATGCTAATTTCTAACTATAACGTGCCTGAAACTATGGTTTTTCAGTGAATTTCAAAGGTTTTTTAAATGCTAATTTCTAACTATGCCTACAGAGGTAGGACATGTGAAGAAAGAAGAAAAAACGCACAGAAAGAAGCTAAAGAAATGCACAAACAAGCAACAGAAGTCCACAAAGACGAAGAAAAGTGCAGGAAGAAGCAAGAAGTGCAGAAAGAACCAACAGAGGAGCAGAAAGAGTCCTTGTTGCAAAATCATCCTGTGCCCACAACTTTTTCAGACGGGTACTGGTGTTAACTGGCTCTGACTAACCAGGCCTAGAGCCAGTGCTATGCTAAAAGACACTTAGAATACAGTGAAAACACCTACATACACTAGGGAACACTATGCGTTGGGGTACCCCTGTGATTAGCATGACCTCCTCTGTAAGTCCCTAGTACATAATAGGGCAGGGGGATTAAAACTAACTAACTAACTTGTCACATCAGGCCCCGTCCCCTCTCTTCACCACTGTGCAAACACGCCCGTGGAGCGTTTTAAGTTGGGGATTAAGTCCCCTTGAATCATGAGGGTCCCTGGGTCCAACTAGCCCACCCTGTACCTCCAGTATGCACCAGAGAGCTGCGTTGCAGAGAGGTGTTCAGAGGCCATGCCCCTTTACACCTCTCTGCAACGCAGCTCTGTGGCGCTTTCTGGACGTACCTGGTGGGCTAGTTGGCCCCCAGGGACCCTCAGGATTGAAGGGGATTTAATTCCCATCTTAAAACGTGCCACGGGCCTGTTTGCACACATGTCACCTGAAGTCCCGCCCCTCCCTTCACCACTGTGCAAACGCGCCCCGTGGCGTGTTTTAAGTTGGGGATTAAGTCCCCTTGAATCCTGAGGGTCCCTGGAGTCCAACTAGCCCATCATGTACCTCCAAAAGCGCCACAGAGCTGCGTTGCAGAGAGGTGTAAAGGGGCGTGGCCTCTGAACACCTCTCTGCAACGCAGCTCCCTGGCGCATACTGGAGGTTCCTGGTGGGCTAGTTGGCCCCCAGGGACTCCCAGTATTCAAGGGGAATTACTTCCCTTCTTACAACGCGCCAGGGGCGCGTCTGCAGACTGCTGCAGGGAGGGGCGGGACCTCCGGCACGATGCCGTCTTTTTTTTTTTCTTTCCTTTTTTTTTTAATGGGAGGGGGGCTGCATGGCCCCCCTTCCCTCGCCCACTTTTGGCCCCGGGGACCCCATCCCCCGGGGCCTAAGGATTTTCTTTTTTTTTTTAAATGGGAAGGGGGCCGTGTGGCCCCCCTTCCCTGGGCCTCTATTGGCCCCGGGGACCCCATCGCCCGGAGCATGCCCTCTTTTAAAAAAATATATATATATTTGGAGGGGGGCTCCGTGGCCCCCCTCCTCAGGCCATTTAAGGCCCCGGGGACCCCAACCCCCGGGGCCGGCCTTTACCTTTTTTTTTTCTTTTTGGGGAGGGGGGCTGCGTGGCCCCCCTCCTGGGCCACTAATGGCCCCGGAGACCCCATCCCCCGGGGCCTGGCCACTCGTTGGGGACCGTGGGGGGGTCCCCAATCCCCGCACGGTCCCGCCGGCTCCCCGCGTCCTGCGGGAGCCGGCATTGCTTTTCCATAAGGGGAGCTGCTGACATGAAAGCGAGAGCAGGTTTCCCTGCCCACCCAGGGGCAAAATACCCTTGAAGCGCGGGAGACCGCGCTTCGATTTTTTTTTAATCACGGCAGTATCCGCGTATCCGGCGCGCATCCCGCCGTGATTTAAAAAAAAAAATGCTTTCTTCTGCCCAGGGGGTCCTTGTGGGTGTTTCTACCCTGCCCCCTTTGCTTCTTTTGCGCATTTTTTTCCCCTGTTTTCTTGTGACTCGGTTCTACCGAGTCACAAGATGGCCGACAACACTTCCTGGTTTGGAGTGTGGTCAGCCAATTAGAATGAAGCTCGTGGTCGGGAGGGTGCGCTCAGGGTGCACGGATCCACCGAGGCCATAGATATATATGTGATTTTACTTTTGATTTTCACAGGAATCACTGAACGGATTTACACCATTTAACCAAAAGGCACGACACTGAACCAAGGGCTACCTTTTTGCCAAATTTGGTGTAATTCCGTTCAGCAGTTCGGGCTGTAGCTGCGACTAAAGGTTCCTATGGAAAATTGCATGGGGAAAACACGTTTTGGGACCCCCCTTTTTTCTCGGCCCCCGCTTGACGAATCACCCCGAAACTTTCAAGATAGGAGCGGACCGGAGCGGGCCATAAGTTTTGAAACTTTTGCGACGATTCGTCAACCGGCGCCAAAGTTATTGGGAATAGAATGTTGCGGATTTCCTATGGAAAATAGGTCCTAACTATAACTATCTACTGGCGACCGCCAGTAGATAATATATATATATATATTCACTGAGTAAAAAAACAAAGGTTACAGGTAAATTATAGTTAGGCAAACATTTCACTTGTACAAAACCAGAGAAATTCTGTAGTTATAGTTACCTGAGCTAGCTATAACTCACGCACCCGCAATGCACTACTTATGACCTCACATATTACATCACTCATGTCAAGGTCAGTCATATCATATCACTCATGACATCACTGATGACATCTCAAATTACATTACTGATGACAACACTGATAACATCATCCACAGAAGCACTCACACACCCAATTACACCCTCATACAACATCTCATACACCCACTCCCACACAACTACTGACATACCCATTCACAAACCTCATACAAACAGTTACACACCTACTTATTGAACCATACAGCCACTGACTTGTCAACTCACCTATATTTACTCCTAGCATCCTAGCATCACCATAGCAAATTTCTGTGCATCTTGTTGAATATTGAGAGTAAATACTATTGATCCAGTAAACATATCTGTAAGATTCTAGTTCTATGTATTCTAGTTCTATCACTCTGTAAATATTCCAGCAAACTATAAAGCGCTTTAGAAATTCTCTTATCTCTTTTTTGTTGAACTTTGGTTACAAAATCTGGCAAATGGAATAGTACATTGACAACAACATTTGCATAGCAGTTGACCATTGTAGTGTTTTAATAAATTGGTAACCTACAATTTCTTCATCATTTAGTAGTTTCCTCTTGTTTGATTCTTGGGAATTTACCTTCTGTACTATCTTTTGTTCATCATCTATATTCTGTTTTGTTATTTTTTCCTTTCGACAGATTACCCGTTTCTCATAAACTGGGTACTGGCCTAAATGAGGAGCATATACACTCCTTAACCAATTGTACTTCTTACACCGGTACCATCAGCACACATTTTTTCATGATCAAAGTAAATCAAAAACAAACCGTACAATGATCTAATTCACGACAATGCTACATATGGCATTTCTTCTTTAAATACAGTACTAACAATATTAATAAAAGCTGCATCTACACACAAATCTTGCGGATAGTTACAGCATACACTAGAGACACTGGAAACTGCTTTTGCTGGAAATACAAGTCTTGCACGAGTAAAAAACGTACAACGCATTTACGAATCTGCTTAACTTCATCAACCTCATCAAATTTCATGACTAAGTATTCCACCTCATTTCTGTTTGGGTAATTAATACATTTTATAACTTTATCCATACAGCCATTTACTTACCCTTCTCCAACATTTAAATTTCGATGCAAAATTACATGACAATTTCGACAGACACGTAACTGTTTCTCTAATCCTGCTGTTTTGGAAACAGACTTCTCTAAAGTGTCCAATTTTGATTGCAGTTTTACTGTCAGTAGTAATGTAACTCACTGATGTTCTATTTTATCAGTTGCTGTAATTTCTATAAGGTCTTCTTTTTCCAGTTCAAGAAATTCTTCATTGAATTTACAACATTCTTGAAGGGTTGGCTTCAAACAAACTATAGACATGTTTTCTTTAATGAAATGATCTATTAGTTAAGAAGCTGTAAAATTAGATGGAAATAGATTTTTGATAAGACGTCTTTCTAATGCACTATTTCCTTTTTTTGTGAAAACTCACACTCTTATGCCCTTGAGTATATCTCCATATTGCACATCTGATGCTTGGCGCATATTTTTTACTAACTCTTTGTATTGAAAGTTTTTGCAGATGATTACATTTCCAATATTTCCTAGTGAATTCCTTGTTTAGTTACGTAGTAGTAACAAGCCCTAAGGGCATGTGTGCGCGCCACATAGCACTTTGAAAAATGCACTTTTGTGCATTTTTCAAAGGAATCGCATATTACCATCTTGAAGTTGATGGTGATTCCTAAAGGCATAGCGATTGCTTCATGCATTGCATTTAGCGAAAAACCCCTAACAGTGCGGGCAGCCATGCGATAGCTTATGAAGCCTATTGAACAAAAATAATAGTTCTCTAGGTCGGAATACCAGTAGTTACCATGAGCTGGCGCCACCCTCAAAAAATACAAGGGGGACCGCTCTACCACTTATTTCATTTGGGGTATCTTACTCAGAATCACCCACTTGTAAATAATTCTTTTGATCCTGGTGAAGCACCAAGGATCGTTTTGACCACTATAAGGCACGAAACATGTCGACCTTTTAGTTACTTGGGGACATTATTACCCCACTAGTAACAACAACCTACAGGTTTTTTTACTCTGACAGGGGAACCAACACATTAAAAATATTTATGGTATCCCCTAGCCAGTTTTAATACTCATTCACACACTCACTTTTCACGACCTCCCTTAAGACTCACACCCTCACTCATCATACGGCGAAATAAAAAGATCTCCGCTAAAGAGATCCTTCGGAGGACCCGTAGGGCATTGCAGCACCGGCCCTACGAGGAGCAACGCCCAATGATGAAGCATGACATCCCCAGGGATGTGTGAGGGCAACAAGAGACACAACTTGTGACTGTCTCATGTCTAGTAAAAAGAACCTAGAAACCTATCTCTCCCCTTCCTTCTTTCGGGACACTATTCGTGTCTCAATAGCAACAGTAACCCAATTTTTTGATTAATATTATTACATGGAGCACAGGTACTGGACCTTTATTAGCTCCTAGTCCCCCACTCTTCCTTGTTTGACAACCATAAATGGCAACCTTCTGAACTTTGTATTGCCTGATACTGAAACAGTCAGCAAATAAAAACATTCCTTTCACATTTCATTGTTGTAGCTGCATTTCTGAATGGCTACTGTTTTTTAGCCCTTTCACTTCTTTTCTGAGGTAGCCCAAAACGGATGCCTGTGTCAATACTTGCAACGTAATCGCGATCATTGCAGTGAGTTCACAAAAACAAACGGGAGTCGGAAAACCTACTTTCCTTTATACTTTTATATTTTTATCACTGTACTACACTTTATTGCAAAATCCTCACTAGGGAATCCTACCTACCTCATAAAACAATCAACCTAAACCTCTCCAATTTGTAAAAACTGATCCCTGTCTCTTTAACACCCTTCCCCCTAATGTACCCTTTGCATATTCTCCATAGAAACCCACTAGGACAAGTAGGTCGGATGTTCATAGCACATTCTTGAAGGGTCATACTACTTACAAAGTGAACTACAGCAGGTGTGGTTTACTGCACATACTATAAAGCATATACAAGTCTGTATTCATTTTTTTTGTATTTACCAGAACCAATGAAACATCTATTTAATAATCATTTCCAAACACTACCTACTTTCATTTACCTGCATATTCCCTGCAACCAAACACAAGGAGATGATGGACGGAGCGCTGAAACTTTTCAGACACTCACCCCCAGTCACAGATCTGGGTTGAATCCATCATCATTCTTTAGCTCACTTTGCCACCCCAGTTCAGACACAGCTATATGCAAATCAGTCTTGACCCTGTGCCTCATGGGAACAGTCCAGCCCGAACTGCCAAGCCATGTCTTCCCTGGACCGGAAACAAGCATCCTGGGACCGGTTTCGGGCTTACAGCCCTCATCAGCCAGGCTAGCTTGAATCCAGTGGCAAAGTGAGCAAGGGACCCACGTCTGGGCATACCCTGCCAACTTAGGATGAACAAAGCAAACACAAGGAGATGATGGACGGAGCGCTGAAACTTTTCAGACACTCACCCTCAGTCACAGATCTGGGTTGAATCCATCATCATTCTTTAGCTCACTTTGCTACCCCAGTTCAGACACAGCTATATGCAAATCAGTCTTGACCATGTGCCTTATGGGAACAGTCCAGCCCAAACTGCCAAGCCATGTCTTCCCTGGACCGGAAACAAGCATCCTGGGACCAGTTTCGGGCTAATGGCCCTCATCAGCCAGGCTAGCTTGAATCCAGTGGTAAAGTGAGCAAGGGACCCACATCTGGGCATAGCCTGCCAACTTAGGGAAAACAGAGCAAACACAAGGAGATGATGGACGAAGCGCTGAAACTTTTCAGACACTCACCCCCAGTCACAGATCTGGGTTGAATACATCATCGTTCTTTAGCTCACTTTGCCACCCCAGTTCAGACACAGCTATATGCAAATCAGTCTTGACCCTGTGCCTCCTGGGAACAGTCCAGCCTGAACTGCCAAGCCATGTCTTCCCTGGACCGGAAACAAGCATCCTGGGACCTGCTTCGGGCTAACAGCCCTTATCAGCCAGGCTAGCTTGAATCCAGTGGCAAAGTGAGCAAGGGACCCACGTCTGGGCATACCCTGCCAACTTAGGGCGAACAAAGCAAACACAAGGAGATGATGGCCGGAGCGCTGAAACTTTTCAGACACTCACCCCCAGTCACAGATCTGGGTTGAATCCATCATCCTTCTTTAGCTCACTTTGCCAGCCCAGTTCAGACACAGCTATATGCAAATCAGTCTTGACCCTGTGCCTCATGGGAACAGTCCAGCCCGAACTGCCAAGCCATGTCTTCCCTGGACCGGAAACAAGCATCCTGGGACGGTTTCGGGCTAACAGCCCTCATCAGCCAGGCTAGCTTGAATCACATTTTAAATTTTTTTGCAATGACCACCACACATGCATTTTAACTGCCTTTCATTGTACCAACTGCGTCATTCAGCTGCAGCCTTCTCCTGTCTGCTACTGCTGCTTCACTTCAAAATGCTTAGAGTGTGGATTGTGGGACACAGCTATGTCTATTGGGCTGTTGAGGTTTCAAGAAAGAGAAGCATTGACAGGGACTTGGATTTGGCTAATGTGGATTACTTGGATTGGGCAGAGAGGATCAAAGTGTCATCAATTGCTGCCTTTAGTTAAAAGCGTTGTGGATTTACCCGCCCCTGACCTCATGATTCTGCACTGTGGTGGCAATTATCTAGGCACATTGACTAGGGTAGGACTGGAAATCCTAATGAAGGATGCCTTTACTGAATTGATGATGCTTTTCCCTCACACTGTCTTGGTGTACTCTAATATATGCCAAAATCAAAAATGGAAGTGGTCTAATCAATTTTGTCCACAGATTGACAAAGCCAGAAAACATGTTAATTAAACTTTTTTTACATTCCTCAGAGACCATAACATGGGCTCAATCTCTAACAACAACCTGAATTTTGACATGCATGGAATTTATAGAAATGATGGAGTGCACTTTACAGACTAAGGCAACTGGGTGTCTCTACGTGACCTGAAACTCTGCATCCGGTCTTAAGTGTAGTTGTCATATACACACAATCAACGCAAAGGCTCTCGTCAGAGCCACCCTAGTACCCAAAATATTGTTCTTTTTCAGGAATTTTCGCGATGGTCGAGATTCATACTTTATGATCATTTTTTATTCCAATCTTTGTAACTCTTACCACCGTCTTCTTGTTTTCACGAAAAAAGACTAGCCACGGCTCAATTACTTCAGTGTGTTGTGTTATTTCATAAGCAGCACTAAAACGCCTGGCGCGTTTCGGAGCTCACCGCTCCTTTCTCACAGGTCAGTTGTGTTTGCTTCACCATTCTACATAAACCAGTGCCAATTCAAAGCTGTAATACTATTCCTGGAGTGGCAAATGGCTTTTGTCATTTTACAGTTCGGCATGGACAGCACTGTGCTAGTCCTATGCTTAAAGACTTTGCTGTACAAATGGCAAAAGACTTTGTCCCTTTCTATCTCAGCGTGGATGGCACTGTGCTAATCCTATGCTTAAAAACTTTTATAGAAAAGCAGACATTTGAGGTGAGCAGATCTAGAGTGTCGCTGGTGTTGAGAGTGCTCTATACAGGAGCTGCTTTCCACCTAAACTTGAGAACTACCCAGAGTTCTCTGCTTCTTCTTTTTTGCATAGTTTATGCATCACTCTATGCCTGAAAGGGTATTGTTTTGACTTATACTGGATGCTCCAATGTGTCTGGACAAAGCTATACCTCTCTGAAGAGCTCTAAGTAGAGAGAAACACTGTGTCAGGGGTTGTTTTTACTCATTTCAGGTTGGCTTGGTTGGTATTTTACCAATTCAAAGCTGTAATACTGTGCCTGGAGTGGTAAATGGCTTTTGTCATATATATATACATATATTCACTGAAAAACAACAAAGGTTACAGGGACGTTATGGTTAGGACATAGATCAAAAAAACCTTAGAAATTCACTGGAAAAAAACAAAGGTTATAGGGACCTTATAGTTAGGCTCAGATTTCCCTCATACAAAATCAGTGGAATTCAGCAGTTATACTTACCTGAGGTAACTTTAACTTATGCCCCCGCATTGCACTGCTTATGACCCCATATATTACATCACTCATGATGTGTGAATGGGTATGTAAGTAGTTGTGTGGATGTTTGAGTGACCATGTGAGTGTTTGTATGGGTGAGTAAGTGGCTGTGTTGAGAGGCTGTATGAGTGAGTGAGTGTGAGTGACTCTGTAGGTAAATAAGTGGGTGTGTCAGTAGCTGTATGTGTGAATGTGTGGCTATGTGAGTGGTTGTACGGGTGAGTGGCTGTATGGGTGAGTAAATGGTTGAGTGAGTGGCTATATGATTGAGTGAGCAAGTGTGTGAGTGTCTTTAATGGAGGAGCGAGTGGGTATGTGAGTACTGGTATGGGTCTGTGAATGGGTATGTGGGTATGTGAGTGGTTATACAGGTGTGTGAGTGGGCGCACAAGAGATTGTATGGGGGTGTGACTGGTTGTGTGAGTGTTCTGTAGATGATGTCATCAGTGATGTCATTTGAGATGTCATCAGTGATGTCACTGACCATGTCATGAGTGATATATGTGAGGTCGTAAGCAGTACATTGTGGGGACGTAAGTTATAGTTAGCTCCACTAACTATAACTGCTGAATTTCACTGGCTTTGTATGAGGAAAATCTAAGCCTAACTATAATCTCCCAGGAACCTTTGTTTTTTTCAGTAAATTTCTAAGGTTTTTAAAAATCTATTTCCTAACTATAAGGTCCATTTAACCTTTGTTTTTTTAACTGAATATCAATGGTTTTTTAACTGTTCGTCATGTTTGCAGAGTGGTGGAGGAAGGGGGCAGGGCCTCCGACCAGCTCTCAGGAATCCCACTGTAAGGGACTGTTAGATTTGGGGGTCTCTAGTTGGCACAGGTAGGTACTTGTGACAAATAGGGACCCTTGCCTCTAGTCAGGGTAGGGGGGTACACTCCTAAAATAACCCCTGCTCACCCCCTTGGTAGCTTGGTACGAGCAGACAGGCTTATCTCAGAGGCAGTGTGTAAAGCATTTGTGAACACATACAGTAATCCAGTGACAACACTACAGATGGACACCACACAAGTTGTATAAAGTGCACACAAAGTCCTTTCTCCTTTCTTTGGCAGTCAGGCAACCACTGCAGGCAGATCCCTCTAGCTTAGGGATAGTCTTCTCCTCAGTTTCTTCTTGGTTCCGCTCCTCAGCAAAGGTTTCTTCTTGTTTCCCAAAGTGATCTAATTTCCTAGGGGTCTGGGTCCCCTTTTATACACAGTTTCTCTTTGTTCTCTGAAGGCAGAGAGGCCTTTGCCTAGTCCAAAACCAGTTCTGGTCAGTCCTGGAGCACTTTGTTTACAGGACTCCTTCTGTCCTTTCAGAATGTGGGGCAGAGTGCTCAGCCGCCCGGCAGGAGGTGGAGCCAGCATTGTGGAAGGCAGGCACAGCCCTATTCAGACCCAGGTGCAACTCCTCCCTCCACTCTGGATGCAGATCTCTCTTCAGCCTTGTGCTGACTCACCCTGTCTCCTGTAGCCACCCCCAGCCCCTGTCACTCAATCTCCAGACAAGGAATACACAACCTAGCAGAGGCAGGCTTGGAAGTTTAGGCAAGAAAATACCCACTTTCTAAAAGTGGTATTTTCAAACACAGAATGTTAAAACCAACTTCACTAAAAGATGTATTTTATCATTCTGAGTTCAGGCAAACTAAATTCGTTTTTCTACCATGTTCCCTGGGTCAGTTAGGATTATAAGGTGTAATAATCAGACTGCCCATTCTGGCCTATGGGGAGCAGGTAGCCTTGCAATAGTGAAAAACGAAAATGGCTGTAATTCACTATTAGGACATGCCACACACACCAGGGCATGTCCTACCTTATACTTACAATGCACCCTGCCCTAGGGCCTACTTTAGGGGTGACCAACATGCAGTAAAGGGAAGGTTTAGGGACTGGCAAGTGGGTGCACTCACCAAGTCGACATGGCAGCCCTAGGCTGCACACAGGCACTGCAATGGCAGGCCTGAGACACACTTTACAAGCTGCTTCTGTGGGTGGCACAACCAGTGCTGCAAGCCCACCAGCGGCATTGGATTTACAAGCCCTGGGCACACTCAGTGCACTGTACTAGGGACTGCCAAGTAAACCAATCATACAATCATGGAGTCACTAATACATTCATCAATTTACAATAGGGAGCACTTGCACTGTGGCACTGAATAGCAGTGGCACAGTGCCCAAAGCATCTAAACCAGCAAAAACAGATCAATAATATTGGAAGCATCATAAAAAATGGAAGGGAGACCCACGCCAAGGATGCCAGGTCTAACACGTGTCCCCTCCAGCTGAAATGTGGGGAGAACTACCCTACCTCAGGGGAGTTCTCTTCACTAAGGCGGAAAAATCTGGACAGACCATCAGCATTGGCGTGTTCTGTACCAGGGCGGTGTTCCACCGTGAAATCCATCCCCTGTAGGGAAATGGACCACCTCAACAGCTTTGGATTCTCACCCCTCATCTGCATCAACCATCTGAGGGGCCTGTGGTCTGTCTGAACCCGGAAGTGAGTCCCAAACAGGTATGGTCTCAGCTTCTTCAGTGCCCAGACCACAGCAAATGCCTCACGCTCAATAGCACTCCACCTCTGTTCCCGTGGAAGTAACCTCCTACTGATGAAGGCTACGGGTTGATCTAGGCCCTCCTCATTCATCTGTGACAGAACAGCCCCCACACCATGCTCTGAAGCGTCTGTTTGTACTACAAACTCTTTGGAGAAGTTGGGCGCCAGGAGCACGGGCGCCGTGCACATAGCAGTTTTCAGGGCCTCAAAAGCTTTCTGACAGGTGTCAGTCCAAATCACTTTCTTGGGCTGCTTCCTGGAAGTCAGCTCTGTCAGGGGTGCACCAATGCTGCCATACCCCTTGACAAACCTCCTGTAGTAACCCGTGAGTCCTAAAAAGGCTCTCACCTCTGTCTGGGTTTTGGGGGGTTCCCAGGTCAGGATGGTTTCAATTTTGGGTTGTAGGGGCGCCACCTGGCCGCTCCCAACCTGGTGTCCTAAGTACACCACGGAACCCTGCCCGATCTGGCACATACTCGCCTTGATCGTGAGGCCTGCCCTCCGCAGCGCCATCAACACTTCCCAGAGGTGGCGCAGGTGTTCTTCCCAAATGGCGCTGAACACCGCGATGTCATCCAGGTAGGTGGCACTGAACGAGTCCAGTCCAGCCAACACCTGGTTGACCAACCTCTGGAAGGTGGCAGGGGCATTCTTCATCCCAAAGGGCATCACCCAGAACTGGTAGTGCCCATCTGGTGTGGAGAATGCTGACCTCTCTCTTGCCCCATCAGTCAAGGCGATCTGCCAGTACCCAGACGTCAAGTCAAACGTGCTGAGGTACCGTGGAGCCCCTAGCCGATCTATGAGCTCATCAGCTCTGGGGATGGGGTGCGCGTCAGTCCTGGTGACTGAATTGAGCCCTTGGTAGTCCACACAGAACCGGAGTTCTGGCGTGGCACCCGGTGTGGCAGCCTTTGGGACCAAGACCACTGGGCTGGCCCAAGGACTGTTAGAGGACTCAATCACCCCTAACGCAAGCATTTTGGAGACCTCCTCCTTGATGCAAGCTCTCACCCTGTCAGTCACCCTGTAAGTTTTGTGCTTCACAGGTGTACTGTCCCCAGTGTCCACGTCATGGATGCACCAATCTGTGACACCGGGAACCAGGGAGAACAGGTCAGAAAACTGTCCCAGCAACTGGCGGCAGTCATTCTGTTGCTCAGGGGTCAGGGTGGAAGAGAGGTTGACACCATCCACTGACCCATCTTGCTCTGTCGCCGACAGGAGGTCAGGAAGAGGCTCGGTCTCCTCCTCCATCCCTGCATCTGTCGCTAAGAGCATGCCCACTTGGGACCTCTCCAAGTGGGGCTTCAGGCGGTTGACATGCAGGACCCTCAAGGGGTTCCTGGATGACCGCAATTCCACCAAGTAGGTAACCGGACTTTTGCGCTCTACAACCTCAAAGGGTCCGGTCCACTTATCCTGGAGCGCGCAGGGCTCCACTGGGGCCATGACCCATACTTTCTGGCCAGGCTGAAGCTCTACCAGAGTGGCATTCTGGTCGTACCACCGCTTCATCTCCTCCTGGCTGGCTTCCAGATTCGCCTCAGCGAGTTGCCTGAAACGCCTAGTTTGGTTCCTAAAGGCCAGCATGTAACTGTATACATCCTGGGGAGGTTTCCTGGGAGATTGCTCCCAGCCTTCTTTGACCAAACTTAGAGGTCCTCTCACTGGGTGTCCATAGAGAAGTTCAAAGGGACTGAACCCTAGAGATTTCTGTGGCACCTCACGGTAAGCAAAGAGCAGGCATGGTAAGAGGACATCCCACTTACGCCTCATAGGTTCCTCAAGACCCATAATCATGCCTTTGAGGGTTCGGTTGAACCTTTCAACCAACCCATTTCCTTGGGGGTGGTAAGGAGTGGTAAACTTGTAGGTTACCCCACACTCCTGCCACAGGGACTTCATATACTTGGAAATGAAGTTGGTCCCCCGGTCAGACACTACCTCTCTAGGGAATCCCACTCGGGAGAAAATTCCCATCAGTGCCCGTCCCACCACGGGGGCCGTCACTGTCCTCAGAGGTATGGCTTCCGGGTACCGGGTGGCATGGTCCACCAAGACCAGGATGAACCTGTTGCCCATGGCTGTCTTGGGGTCCAGTGGCCCCACAATGTCAATACCCACCCGTTCAAAGGGGTGCTGACTACAGGGAATGGCTGGAGAGGAGCCTTTTGCTTCCTCCCACTCTTTCCACTTGCCTGGCAAGTCTGACATGTCCTGCAGTGAGTGTCTGAACTCCTGCGCATTTGGGAGCCAATAAAAGTGGGTGACAAGCCTCTCAAAGGTCTTGTCCTGCCCCAAATGTCCTGCCAATGGAACATCATGAGCCAGTCCCAGTAGGAAGGCTCTGAAGCGCTGGGGTACCACCAGCACACAGGCTGACCCAGGCTCAGCAACCTTAGGCTCAGTATACAGGAGATCATCCTCCCAGTAAATCCAATGTGACCCAGACTGATCACCTGTTGCCTGGTCTGCAGCCTGTTGCCGCAGACCCACAAGAGAAGGGCATTCTTTCTGCTCCTTGCAGAATTCTTCCCTGGAGGGTCCTCCTTCTTGCTGCCAATGGGTCAGCTCAGGCAGGTCCCCCAGTTCAGCTACCTGTTCCCCTGTAGGCTCCAGGGCATCCCCCTCAAGGTCTGCCCCTCCTGGACCGTGGGAACTTCGGGAGCCGGCTTCCCGCACCCCCTGCCTCTTCTCGTGACGGCAGGTACCTGGGCCTCTCTCAGGCTCCAGGTCCTCTCGAGCACCTTTACTTGCTGCCATGGACCGGGTGTTCACACACGCCCAGTCAGGCAAACCCAACATTTCCAAATGCGCACTTCGCTCCACCTTCGCCCAAGGTGAGCTCTCCAAGTCGTTCCCTAACAAACAGTCAACAGGCATGGCGGGCCTCACAGCTACCTGAAGAGTACCAGAGACCCCCACTCAAAGGGAACCTGAGCCACCTTGCATTGACTCTCTGTGTTGTCAGCGGCAACAACTGGATAGAATGCATGGGGGACAACCTGCTCTTGAGACACCAGGTGACACTTGACAGCTGTCACACTGGCTCCTGTATCTCTAAGAGCCTCCACCCTATGGCCATTGATGGTCACCCACTGCCTGTATTTCTTAGTGTTATCAGGCAGCTGGGTCCTGGGGACCACCTCACAGTCTCCTAATGAGACAAGGGACATCTCTGCGGGACCCCACCCATCTTGGGCACCCATCTCCTCACCCAGGGCTACACTAGCCATCTGCCGGGGGGGCTGCACCAGGGGGTGCTGTCTTTCCAAACTGGCGGCACCTGGGATCATTCGCCATATGACCCAGGTCCCCACATTTGTAGCATCTCAGGGGTCCCCCTTGAACAGGTGGACCTGTCGGGGCCCCTGATGGTTTCTGGGGGGGAGGCTGGGAACCTTTCCCTTGGTTCCCTTGGGGACTACTTTGGGGCCTTCTTTGGAACTCCCTCTGTTTACCCTTGTCCCCCCACTCTTCTGCTGGGGACCCTGCCCACTCTTGGCTGAGTCTCCCACGTGACCCTTGTGGACCCTGGTACTGACCCAGCGGTCCGCCTCCTCAGCAAGCTTCCTAGGGATAGTCAGCCTGCTATCAATCAGGTGCTGGCGTAGCTCTGGAAAACAGTTACTTGACAAGTGCTCCCCTGCAATCAAATCAAGGAGCCCCTGAAAATCATCAACTTTGCTACCCTTCACCCAACCATCCAATGCTCTGCAGAAAAAAGTGACATATTCAACCCAGGTACTGTTCTCTATCTTCTGGCAACCCCTGAACCTCTGCCTATATAATTCAGGAGTTAAACCATACCTGGACATTAAAGCATCCTTCATGTGGCGATATGAATTATGGACATCAGAAGGCAAATCTAGCAGTGTGTCCCGCCCTTCACTAAGGAACCGTCCCCACAACCCCGCTCCCCAATCCTTCTCAGGGACCCGGTGGGAAGACATGGCTACCTCATAGGCCTTGAACCACTGCCCAATGTCATCATTTTTAAAAAACTCTCTGACCACACATTAGGAATATACACCCTAGATTCAACAGGCATTGACGGTGTGCTGCCACCAGAGGGAGTAATATCTAAGCTCCTAGCTTTCAAATCCAACTCCCTCAAACTTTTCTCATGCTCAAGCTGCATCCTCTTTTCTTCCAGGGCCATTTTCCTAATCTCCAATTGCCCATTCATTTTGGCCAGCTCCAACTCATGCATCCTATTTCTCTCCCTGTCCTCCAGCTCTTCTGGGGACAGACCTTTAGCAGAAACACTGCTACCTGCTGGGGAAGGTGCTTTCCTTTCCCCTGGACCCACTGGTCCTTCCAGCTGCACATCTGCATTATTATCCCCTTCCTCATTCTCAGGGGTTTTCCTTGCTTCTACCCAGGCCCTCAGCGCCTTGTAGAACTCATCCCTCTTGGTGAGCCCGGTAATTGCAACGTTAAATTTCTTGCAGAAGTGCTTCAGCTGTTTCACATTGTAGCATTCTAGTTTCTCCTCTTCCCAATCAAAATCAACAGATGCTATGGATGCTGGTTTCATGATGGTTGAACTTGGCAAAAATAGAAAATCCCAGAAAAAAGAGATCTACCAAAAGTATGTGGTCGCGTTTTGGTCTGCACTCACTAGTAGTGTTCACCAATCACTGTACATGAGTCACAAATGCAAGTCCAGAATCCTCACCGCTGACCACCAATGTTAGATTTGGGGGTCTCTCGTTGGCACAGGTAGGTACTTGTGACAAATAGGGACCCTTGCCTCTAGTCAGGGTAGGGGGGTACACTCCTAAAATAACCCCTGCTCACCCCCTAGGTAGCTTGGCACGAGCAGACAGGCTTATCTCAGAGGCAGTGTGTAAAGCATTTGTGAACACATACAGTAATCCAGTGACAACACTACAGATGGACACCACACAAGTTGTATAAAGTGCCCACAAAGTCCTTTCTCCTTTCTTTGGCAGTCAGGCAACCACTGCAGGCAGATCCCTCTAGCTTAGGGATAGTCTTCTCCTCAGTTTCTTCTTGGTTCCGCTCCTCAGCAAAGGTTTCTTCTTGTTTCCCAAAGTGATCTAATTTCCTAGGGGTCTGGGTTCCTTTTTTATACACAGTTTCTCTTTGTTCTCTGAAGGCAGAGAGGCCTTTGCCTAGTCCAAAACCAGTTCTGGTCAGTCCTGGAGCACTTTGTTTACAGGACTCCTTCTGTCCTTTCAGAATGTGGGGCAGAGTGCTCAGCCGCCCGGCAGGAGGTGGAGCCAGCATTGTGGAAGGCAGGCACAGCCCTATTCAGACCCAGGTGCAACTCCTCCCTCCACTCTGGTTGCAGATCTCTCTATTCAGCCTTGTGCTGGCTCACCCTGTCTCCTGTAGCCACCCCCAGCCCCTGTCACTCAATCTCCAGACAAGGAATACACAACCTAGCAGAGGCAGGCTTGGAAGTTTAGGCAAGAAAATACCCACTTTCTAAAAGTGGTATTTTCAAACACAGAATGTTAAAACCAACTTCACTAAAAGATGTATTTTATCATTCTGAGTTCAGGCAAACTTCTACCATGTTCCCTGGGTCAGTTAGGATTATAAGGTGTAATAATAAGACTGCCCATTCTGGCCTATGGGGAGCAGGTAGCCTTGTAATAGTGAAAAACGAAAATGGCTGTAATTCACTATTAGGACATGCCACACACACCAGGGCATGTCCTACCTTATACTTACAATGCACCCTGGCCTACTTTAGGGGTGACCAACATGCAGTAAAGGGAAGGTTTAGGGACTGGTAAGTGGGTGCACTCACCAAGTCGACATGGCAGCCCTAGGCTGCACACAGGCACTGCAATGGCAGGCCTGAGACACACTTTACAAGCTGCTTCTGTGGGTGGCACAACCAGTGCTGCCAGCCCACCAGCGGCATTGGATTTACAAGCCCTGGGCACACTCAGTGCACTGTACTAGGGACTGACAAGTAAACCAATCATCCAATCATGGAGTCACTAATACATTCATCAATTTACAATAGGGAGCACTTGCACTGTGGCACTGAATAGCAGTGGCACAGTGCCCAAAGCATCTAAACCAGCAAAAACAGATCAATAATATTGGAGGCATCATAAAAAATGGAAGGGAGACCCACGCCAAGGATGCCAGGTCTAACAGGGACTTACTGGAGGTAACAGGAGGGCTTCTTGGCCCCCAAGGTCACTCAGCATCCAAGAGGACTTCATCCCCGAACAAGTATAGCGCCAGGAGCTGTGTTGAAGAAAGGGTGCATGGCCTCTGAAGTCCTCACACCATTCGCGCTCTGTGGAACTTACTGGAGGTAACAGGATGGGTAGTTGGTCCCCAAGGACCCTCTTGAGCCATGAGGACTTCAGCCCCCAACCAGCAGTGCATCAGGAGGCGTGCTTGCAGAGTGGTGGAGAATGGGGGCATGGTCTTCAACATCCTCTCAGCAATCCTGCAGTGTGGGACTTACTGGAGGTAACAGGAGGGGTAGTTGGCCCCAAGGACCCTCTGGACCTAAAGGTACATCACTTCCATCCAGCACTGCACCAGGAGGTGCTTTTGCAGAGTTGTGAGAAAAGGGGGTGGGGCTTCCGGCCCCACTCCTGGGCCAATTTCATTCCCGGGGACCCCATCTCCCGGGGCCTGACCTCTGTTGTGGGTGCCCTGTTCCCACCCAGGACACCCGCTCTTCAATGATGGAGACCGTGGTGAGCCTCAAGGTCCCCGCAGTACCTGCTGGCTCCCCGCCTCCTGCAAAAGCCGGCATTGATTTGACAGAGAAGAAGCTGCTAAGATGCAGCTCTTCTCTAGCAAAGCAATGGTGCTGTGCTTTGAGCGAGCGAGAGCAAAATGCTTTCATGTGCTCAAAGTGGAGCACAGTTTGCTATGGCTTGGTGAGAGCAGTAAAGCTACCACCAAGCCATAGCAAGCGCCTGAGTCTCAGAGTGGGCAGCCCAGGACATAGCAGGAGTCGACCCTGGGGGGTGGCGGTCCCCGGGGGTCTGCAACAGACCCCCTCCATTATATTATTTGAGCCCTTGGGGAGGTGGCAGTCCCTGGGGCTGCAGGGGGGTCACACGGGGCCCCACATTTCTATGGTAATGGCTCTGAGGAGGTGGTGATCCTCGGGGCCCTGGGGGAGGGTCTACACGCCCCATTAATGAAAGTTAAAGCCCCTGGGAGGTGGTGGACCCCAGGGCTGCGGGAGGGATGCACGGCCCCCGCATTTATTTTGGATAAAGCCCTGGGGAGGTGGCAGTTCCTTTGGGCTGTGGGGGGTCCGCATGGCCCTCCTGCATTATTTAAGTTTAAAGCCCTGTGGAGGTGGCGGCCACTGGGACTGCAGGGGAGGCCATACGTGCCTCCCCACACTTATTTAATAAATATTCCTGGGGAGGTGGCAATCCCCGGGGCTGTGGGGGGGCAGTGCGAGACCCAGCATCACTTTAGTGTTCTTTGCCCCGGGGAGGTGGCAGTCCCCGGGGTGCGGAGTGCTGCATGGGCTCCCTGCATGATGAAAAAGCATGCCTCCGGGATTTGGTCCACCCGCGTGTTTCTTATACAAGACGCACAGGAGCCCGTGCATCTTTTTTAAAATATTTTGCCACAGGTCCACCCACAAATTTGCGGCAAAATTAAAAAAATGCTTTTAACCCCCAGCGGAGTCCGCGTGGGACTCACCCACTATATTTGGAGGGTCAGGGTATTCCTACTCTGTCCCCTTTTCTTCACTTTTTACTTTTTTTGTTGGACTCGGCTTAAAGCCGAGTCCCAAGATGGCTGCCAACACTTCCTTGTTGAAGTGTTGGAAGCCAATCAAATTTCAGTAGGATCCATGAGTCCACTGCAAGGACTCGTGCCCCCAGATATCTATAATGTTTAAACTTAACAATCTCTGAAACTACTGTACGGATTTACAACAAATCACAAAAAGCACACCAAATTTGGTGTAATTCAGTTCAGCGGTTCCCCATATACATAAACGTGTTTTGGCATCCTCCTTTTTTCTCGGCCCCCGTTTCACTTTCGCGAATACGTCAAGCAGCGCCAAAGTTATTGAAAAAACACCATTTCTATGGAAACTTTGGTCTAACTATAACTACCTACTGGCTATCGCCAGTAGGTAAAATATATATAGCTTTAATGCTCCCGCCAAGCCATAGTAAACTCTGCTCTCTTTCAGGAAGCGACAGCATTAAAAATGCTCTCACTCGCTGAAAGCGGAGCACAATTACTTTTACAAAGAGGGAGCTGCATTTTAGCTGCTCTCCCTCTGGAAAAACAATGTCGGCTCTTGCAGGAGGTGCGGAGCTGGCAGGGACTGCAGGACCTTGAGGCTCCCCATGTTCTCCATCATTGCTGAGTGGGTGTCCTGGGTGGGACCAGGGTACCCACAACAGAGGCTGGGCCTGGGGGGGATGAGGTGCCCGGGGCCAAAATCGGCCTGGGAGAGAGGCCATGTGGCCCCACTCCCCTTATTCTTTTAAAAAACAAATTAAATAAATGCAAAGGCCAGGCTCCTGGGGTTGGGGTCCCCAGGATCGAAATCGGCCTGGGATGGGGGCCATGCTGCCCCCCTCCCCTGAAAAACAAAAACTAAAAACGGCAAGTTGCCGGAGGCCTGCACCCTTTTACCACAACTCTGCAAACGCACCTCGTAGCACACTACTAGTTGGTGGATGAAGTCCCCTTTCCTCCAGAGGGTCCTTTGGGTCTAAATACCCCTCCTGTTTTCTCCAGTAAATCCCACACAGTGGGATTGCTGAGAGGTTGTTGGAGGCCATACCCCTTTTCTCCACCACTCTGCAAACGTGCCTCCTGGTGCACTAGTAGTTGGAAGATGAAGTCCCCTTGGCTGTTGAGGGTCCTTGGGGTCAACTATCCCTCCTGTTACCTCCAGCTGAGAGGTTGTCAGAGGCCATGCCCCTTTTCTCCACTAATCTGTAAACATGCTTCCTGGTGCACTGCTAGTTGGGGGATGAAGTCCCCTTGGCTCCAGAGGGTCCTTGGGCCCAACAAGCCCTCCTGTTACCTGCAGTAAGTCCCACACAGCGGAATTGCTGAGAGGTCTTCTGAGACCACACCCCCTGTCGCCACAACTCTGCAAACGCACCTACTGGCTCACTGCTAGTTGGGGGATGAAGTCCTTTTGGGTGCTGAGGGTTTTTAGGGTCCCAGAATCCCTCCTATTACCTTCAGTGAAACCGACACAGCAGGATTTCTGAGAGCTAGTCAGAGGCCCACCCCCTTTCTCCACCACTATGCGACTACTAGTTAAAAAACCATAGAAATTCAGTTAAAAGAACCAAAGGTTACAGGGACGTTATAGTTAAAAAATAGAATTTAAAAAAATCTTAGAAATTAATTTTTAAAAAACCAAAGGTTATAGGGTTGTGCATACAGAGGTAAAAGCAGATAATTCTAATTCTCTTTTTGTGGTAGTGTGGGCGAGCAGTTAGGCTTATCAGAGGGAAGTGCCAAGCATGTGTTGTACTCACAGAGGCAATAAATGAGGCACACCCTCAGGAATAAATCCAAGGCCAAAAATAATTTTGTTTTTGATTAGTTTTTAATACCAAGAACTTCGATCTAGGGTAAGTACTTTATGAGTTACGATTTTTACACTGATGGAAAATATATCACTTTTGTGCACAATTACGCACCATTCAATTGGCAAAAGTAGAAAAATTCATAGAAAATCAGGCAATACTTTTATGAAGATCACCTTCTCGTTTTTGGTCACCAGCAGGGCCAGGCCCAATGTTCCAGCAGCAGAAGTTCGGGAGCATTCGAGATTTGACTGAGAGACTGGTGCAGAAGGTGATGGTAGCTGGTGTGCTATGGGAGAGGGGACCACCTGGGAAGACACTGCATATGGGGACTTAGAGGTAAGTCCGGTGGGTCCCTTTGAAGGGAGAAGGTTGCAAGGGTCGCAGTACCATGGGAGCACAGCTGGTTTGTCATTAACGGGTCAGGTGGGGCCAGGTGCAGAGCAGTTTGGTCAGCAGGGTGTCGTGCGTCGAGTAGTCCTCGTGATCAGAAGCAGGCAACTTGGAGAGGTGATTTTGGGACAGCTGGGCCACTCAGGGAGTGGGTGTCAGGGGTCTCGACATCCCTCAACAGGTGCTTGCTTCTGGAGTGGTTGGAGTCCAGATTGGACTCTTTAGGCCGCTGTTTGCTGTAGGTGGTCCAGTACCCCGGGTGTTGGTAT
The DNA here is from genome assembly GCA_963921515.1 of Calotriton arnoldi. Lineage (NCBI taxonomy): Eukaryota > Metazoa > Chordata > Amphibia > Caudata > Salamandridae > Calotriton > Calotriton arnoldi. Next base: position 33,333 of record CAWUFW010021071.1, on the reverse strand, counting down.
GGTTTGGCTCCAGTAGGTTCTGGTGTCTCAAAACTTGGCAAGGAGACAGATCTGACCCTTAACCCTAAAACTGCCCCTTGCCTTGCTCTGAGCCCCCGTATACAACATCTGGGTGCTTACCCCCACGCTCTAAGTGCTGAAACTGTCTCTTCCCCATCCCTGAGCCCTAAATTCGACATCTGTGCACTGTTCCTTTCTTAATCCTTAAATCGGATAGTAAATGTATTGGCTCCCATCCACAGCTATATTTTTCATTGTAATGACATGTGTGCAGTGGACATTTGGTTTGAACATTGACTCAGTGAAAAGACATACTAGCGTTGCCATCATTCTGCCGGTTTCGTTATAAAAGCCATGCGTTCCAAAGCCTTCGTGAATTGGCTGTTTCCCTCTTGAAGCACAGCAAGCTAAATTTCTTTGGGAAAATGTTGCTAAAATGCACATTGCGCTTTATTTTTCTATGTTTTTGGTGTGGGGTGTACTCCTCAAAGGTCCTTTACTCACTTAGCTCAATCTGTCTGTACAGGGTGTTTATGCCCCACCGCTTGAAAATATCACCAGCTTTATCTAGGTGCAGAAATGCGTGCACAGCTTGAGGTGGTGTAATATTTCCGACAGTGACTTCCTCTTGCATGCAGCATCAAATCAAGGCTGATACCTCTCCTAGTATAATGAATCTTTTTTAATTTGATTCAAATATTTTTTATTATAAAAACACATTATAATTCTACATTTGCTAACTTTTTCTATATCAGGTTTTCTTTTATTATATGCACAAGATTCAACTGTGATTGTCTCATGTCTACAGAATAGTTTTCATTCTTATCACTACTAAATCTTATTTGAAGCACCATTCTCTCTATATATTATTTCTTGAAGGGGTCACTCTGTATGTAATCATGTAATTATATTAAAACCCACAATAGTCGATGTGTTAACCATTAGGTAGCTAGCTAATACACATCAAAACCATAGGAAAAGTGACACTGCACTATTTCTGTTAGAGGAGCGGGTGGATTAATACTTGAGTCCTTCCTTTCAAATTCCATTTAAAACATCTCTACAACTCCTGCACTGCAACATCTGGCATGATTAATTCTCGTATAATAATAATTATTCCTTGGGACTAAAAACAAGCGGTTTCGCGATTGGGACCTTTATATTACATTGTACAATTTAGTTATGGGATAGGTTATGCAAAATCTATTACCTTTATCATTGTCCAAGTTATAGTGCTTTTTATTACTTTGTTATATTACACAGCAGCTTAACTGCTCTGCAATATGTAAACAAATATTGACAACGTCAATGGAATTCACATCTCAAGTGGACCCTATGCATCCACAGTTGAACAACTTTACTTTGAGGACAGGAACTCGCTGAGTGACTTTCATTCAACCCCACCCATCACCTCCAAATCCTGAAAATGTTGACAATAATATAAACCATACAAGTTTACTGCTGGTATTATGGCAATATAAACTTTGAGAAGAGCGCCAATATTGCTTCTCTCAAATGTCTCAAAGAACTGAAGATATTGTTCTTGATGATTGTGTCTTAGTCTGGGGACACCTTCTCAGATGCTTGCTTGTCCAGTGGTCTTGGGATCTCTGCCCTGGAGGCAGGTCACACTGAGTCGCTTTTGATATGCCATCTAGTGCTATCTGCAGGCACTGACTGCAGCTAATTTTGGCAGACTGTGTGTGCCATATTAATAGACAGTAACACCAGGACCCCCCCAATGAAACCCACAGTGGTAAATAGTGAGGACCCACCCATTTTCTGTATCTCCGAGGCACACAAGCACTGTAACAAAGACACACTGAACAGGGTTTGAAAACCAAGGCATAAACAGGAGAGAAAAGTAACACACATGCACTGGAATAGGAAATAACTTTTATCAATGTGACAGACATACAAGGGGATGGAAAAAACACTCTTACAACATTAGAGTTACTGAATAGGATGCATTAACATGGAAGCAATGAGACAACACTCTGGGACATCCTTTCTACTGCTCTTGGTGAAATTTCAACACATATGAGAACTCCCCAAACATATGAAATCCTCCTAGGAATCATTGCCTTATGCCCACACTATTGTACACATGGTCAACCAGATAACCTGAACATGACATGGACCGTGGGCAGAAATGCTTCTGTACAACCAAGGCCCACTTCAGGCAATTTTGGCATGTTGTTAGTGACTACATACTACCAGCATTGCTGTATACAGATGAACAAACATGCAAACAATAAATCAGGAACTATATAGTTGGTAAGGGTATACAGGGACTTTAATTGCAGCTGCTGGAACTCGTCCTCCAACTCCCCCCAGTCCACCCGGCATCTCCCCAGAGACATGGCGGGGCTGTTGGAAGAAGACAGCCTGCAACTCTAGCACCCAGCCTCCGCAACAGGTGCTTCTGTGTGCTTGAGGTGCATCACCATCGCTCGCGTGCACACCCCATTTCATTGGCAAAGGCGATGCATCACATGGCGGTGCCTCAGTAGTACAAAGCGCTGCCATGTTAGAAACATTGTTGGAATGGTAGTGGGGACAGGGCCTCTCACTTGAATCCACATTTCTTAGTGTAATTTCATTTTGTCAATCCACTGCTATCCATAATGATTTTTATTTTAAACATTAAATTGAAGGGCAACGTAAAACACATGTAATAAAAGGATGCTGAGTTTGATATAAATATTTTTTTTGCTATGGAAATTTTGTGCAATATTGAAAAGTAATACATTTCCTGTTATACCAATACTACATCTTTGAGGGTGTCACAATGAAATGAGGAAATGGTGTCCCCTTTCAAGCATGGCCGAGCACTTCGTGAGATTAAGTGAGGATTTATGGGAAGGTTACGTGCTAGCCTTTTTGGCAAGTTTTTATAGACCCAATGAGAATTTTGCACGAAGCATCCGGTCCCCCTCTGCATGCAAGCACAATTGTTGATTCTTCTAACCTCTTTGTATGGGAAGTTCCCAAATTAATATATTCTTTTATTAGTGACCCTCAAGTTCCACTTTTTAATGGGCCAGTGCTTCAATTGGGAAGGGGAGAATAAACAAAGATGAGTGCACGTGGGAGGGGGAAAACAAACGGGCATGGGGAGAAAGCAGAAATAGGATTTGGGTGGGTGGGGAGAAAGTAAACAAGAAATAATTTAAGAAATGAGTCACGTCAGGTGAACACGTTTTGTTCTGAAAGTGGGTTCAATGCAATTTTAAGAAGCTGTTTAAAAGTACTTTGATAAACAAACAAGCGATACTTGATGTTACCTGAGCTACTGTCAGGTGAGCGCGTTTAAAACAAAAAAACAAACAACAACATGACAGAGGAAGAAAAGGCTACATTCCTAAAACACGGGCAGCAACAAACAAAAAATAGTGTGCCAAAACTAACCTAAATGCACAGAAATGAAAGGCTACAAGTAATAGGAGCATGCTCCATGGGTAGAAACAACACACAAAAAAAAGGGACAAAGAAGACAGATTAACCACATGAAAACAAGCCTTTTTAAAGGACATGCAAAGTAACGAATCAAAAGTGATGGGAGGGCTGTAAGCTCACAGAGTGAATACAGCATGTCTCGAAGACACAGTGCATGCGCTGCCTAGGGGAAACCTAAAAATGGCCCACTCACTAGTCCTTTCAAGCTGGCCTGTCTAGCAGTGCCAGACTTCCTGAAAGATCAATCCAGCACAGGACAGCACCAAAATATGAATTCTGAAACATCTACAGTGTAGGTAGAGTGATGTAATTCTTCCCCCCTCTCATCACAGCACAAGTCACCTCTTTGATTTGAGGCTTCAGAATGTAACTTCGTAGAGAGATACAGAGGTAATTGATCTTACCTCCATCCCGCCACCAAAGCCCCCCAAAAGTGCTTGGTTTGATAAATGATTCCACATGAATGAGAATTTTTACTGAACTACTTCCCCAATCGAGCTTAATATGAATCCTTTGTGCCCCTCTTCCAAGGTGTTTGCCATCTCATTGTATATTTTCCTACCGGATTCAATACAAGCTAATATCTTATATTTTTAAAACATTTCCAAAGAGGCTTAAAATCTCGATTTGGGCCTGATGCTTTTTGGACAGTGCTAAGCTATAGCAGAGTGCGTGGAGTAGTGCCAGACCTGCGCTCTTGTAGCACATTCTGGCCACCTGTCTCTTCCCGTCTACTGCAGTGTTAGATTTTATCACTGGTCACCATATTGAAACTCATGTTCATATGAAAGACACAACACTCATAGGCTTGGAAGGCTTCACTTGTTTAGACAATATCTGGAGGAACATGCCACGACCATCTATGTCAATAAACAAAATGAAATAAGAAAGGGTTTAGAGATAAATAATATCCCCATGCCCTCCAAGATGGTGGGATAAGTCTTCGGGTTAATGGTTATTATTAATGTTTATTATATCCCATGCCACAAGAGCTGCATTAGTTGTCCACATACTATACCAGCCGACTCTCCTCCCCTGTTCCTGCTGAGATACCTCTAAGAGAGATAACTGTTGGTGCCACCAAGTTACACAGTGGTGCTGCCACCTAAGTGAAGGCAAGGGAATACAACCATTGACCAAGGCTCGACCAGGGAAAGCAGATGGGTTTCTCTGCTGGTGTCCCCCTTCCAAAAAAGAACAAGTTACGGATCACGTAACAAGCATATATTATGGGAGGGCTGTCTAGCGCAATGATAAAATATATGTATTTAGGTTAGGATAGGGCAGGCCAAAAAGTAAGTATTCCATCATTTGTGCTTCTTTCCCTTGTCGCCCACACAACGGCTGTTTTTGGCATAGATGTAGTACCTGGAGATGCAGAAGATGTAAAACCAGATGTAGAAAATGCGACTGTAGGTGTTAGTTTAGTTACACGTTAATCATTGCATTTGCTGTTTGCCCAATATATATTTATTATTGTTGGTAATACATTTGCTATGCATAGGCCAAACAATTGGTTGCAGTATATGCTGTTTGCATGGAAAACCCACTCTGTAATTTAAAGAAGGAAATTGTAATATTTACTTTATGCAGCGCCTGGCATCAGGTGGTTCAGTGAAAAGGGTGGACGTTGTAGAAGGAACAATGTTTTGATGAACTGGAGCGAGACCACCAAAAATAATGTCGCCCTCCTGTGAGTAAACTTGAATGTTGGGAAATGGAAGTTGGCAGCCTGGAGATGGAGTGATGTCAGCAACAGCAGAAGAGAAGATCCACAAGTAAAGCCATGTAGCTTTGAGAAAAATCATCATCTCAGACTTCAAACTTCAGATCACTCAGAGAGGTATCTGCTAAAAGAACAAAATTAATTAATTGATGAATTAATGGGTAAATGAATGAACTGATAGATAGATAAATAAATAATGGATGGATTTGATGTATCTGTGAATGGATGAATGTAAGATAACTTGGTAGTGTTATTCATCTATGGCACTGTATACATTTATCTGTATAAATGATAGCATCATGCAGAGCAGTAACAAGCAGAAAATCAGACACAATAAAGGATGTCTCAATTTCAACCTATTTATATCTTTCTATTTAGTCTCACACTGCAATAAAAGTGTTAAAGCAAAAGGCCATCTTAGAGGCCAAGGTCCTCAGTATAGTTTGCAGGAGGCTCATCAGCCTGCCAGGAATCAAATATTTTCCAACTAAAAAAGCAGTAGACCGCTGGGTGAATGGGTAGGATGACCGAGGTTTGGGATGGACTTTTCCCATGAGGGGGAAGGTCAGTATTGATTGGCATTAGGTGGGCCTCTGGGCTGATTTAGAGTTTGGCCAACAGGTACTCCATTGCAAGGACAACAGAGTACCCTGTCCATCTAACTGAAGATCTGCTCACCCAATTTTGAGTTGGGTGGACTGCAAGTTTCACAATGATGGAGCAAAATGTATTTGATCAGTGTAAAGCTACCTCCGACACCTCTCTCTGGAGTAGGCGCTGTCGAAGGTAAGCCATCCGACTGTCTGCCCTATTTAGAGTGGATGGTTAAATGGCTTTTTTTTTTTGCTCCCTGCCACTGCGGGGAGTAAAAAAAAGAAAAATGATCCCACACACCATGGGAGAAAACTCCAATGGTGTGGGGGTTATTAATTTTTTTCTCAAAGTTGGAGCTCCATCATGTTTGAGGGAGCCATCAATCAAACTTTTCCTACATTGACAGTAACCATCAAGACGGCAGTTCCTGTCAATGCATAGAGATGTCTGTGGGGCTGGTGGACATCTCTAAATTCAGTGGGCAGAGTAAAGGCAGGGTGGCAGATGTAAAGTCCCTCCCCCAAGCTGTGTGCCTTTATTTCATATGTCAAACCCACAATCAGGTCCTCTGTCTAGTGTGGCACAGTGGGCGAAATAAGGGTGGCTCAGAATGTCACCCGGAGCGATTGCCAGTCTGTACTCTGTTTGCAAGCATTTGTCCCATCATTTGTTTGGTGCATAATTGCCAGCAGTATGCCTGCAACACTAAAAATGGTGCAACTTTCCAAGACTACTACTGCCAATGTTTGTGAATTCCAAAAAGTAGTACATTTACATTCATTCAAGGAGTACTTCTGTGGTTCAGATTTGCTATATTATGGTAAACCGATCACAATATATATTTAACTTAATGATTCAGAAAATGAAAAACTTAATAAAACCTCTTAGTGAAATTGGGACAATGAGAAAACCCCAAGCAGATACAACAGACCCAACACTGGGCCCCAAGACCCAACTACCAAGCCAAGAAAGCATTTATTGGAGGGGCCTAGTCTGGCTCAAAACAAAGATGACTGACTCTCATTGAAGCGCTCGGGCCAACAGGCAGTTTTCCACAGAAAGTGGCCAAAACTGGCCCTCTGTTGAAAGCCACATAGCTACACAGCTTTGGAACAGGAGGGGACCCGAACAATGACCTTTTGGCTGGAGGGTGCGCCCTGGACAGTGCCAACACTGTTTGGTTGGGCTAAGCCTTCTTTGCTCCTGGACATCCCATCACTGCTGTGAAGGTTGCTTGAGTGTGTGCAGCCTGCGCTTGGACTGCCATGGCTGAGAGGTGTGGGCAACTAGCCCGGAGAGAACACCCTTTGCTACACAGGTACTCTTTGACTGGGTGAGACCTACCTACGGATCCCTCATGGCAGCAGCGGCAACCGCTTCTGGCTGCGCTGCCTACACCTAGGCACCCACACAAGAGATCTACCAAGACCCTGGACACTTCCATGCTGCCAGCAGCTGCACACCACTTAAATTTGCCCAGACACCCCACTTCATAGTACATACTTACTGGCGGTTGCGGTCCTTTCTCTCACCAACTCCTACTAATGGCTCTTGGCACATAACTTTACTGCCCATACTTGAAAAACTACAGGGATAAGATTATGGGACTGCTGTTCTACCTAATCCATTATGTGTACATGTTGGTTGACTCTGGGGACAGGGCCCTTTTTTTATGACCCATCATAATTGGTGAGCCTAATTATACCGGTGCAGCCTTCAGTACCAGACTGGGCCTTGATTACCTGTCAGAAGTAGATAGAGTCTCTAGTGACGCCATGCAATGCCCTGTTCAAAACGCTGTCATAGTTGAGGAGGGTGGCTCTATTTGCCTTATGAGCCGACTATATTGCCCCCTCTGAACAAATTTACAGCTTTGGTCATGTGTCTAGCCTATCCAACGCGACCTGGCTTAGTAACTATCCCAGATTTTTAAGGGGAAATCAACAATTCAGCTCCTCCTTACGGACATAGTGGCTGGCAAAACAAGACACCCTTCATCAGCCATGGCAAACATCACTTTGTAGACTATAATGAGCGAACTTGTTGATATCAAATAAATCATGGACGATACATGCTGACACTAAATCCACGGCAGCTGACCTGAAATCCTTATCGACTGCTCGCAGCTCTTTCAATGAGTGTCTCGATGCCACAGGCCATAAAGTGGAGGCTGTGGAGGACTGCCTGAATGTCTTTGAAACATACCCTTATGTTAGTAGCAAAGTATGGCACTTAAACAGGAAGCTGGTGGAAGTAGAGGACCAAAGTCAAAGGAACAACTTCCACTTTCTCAGAATACCGGTGAAGATGGAAGGGAAGGAAATTAATGGGTTTCTCACTACTTTCCTATCAAAGCTAAGAGGTCCGATTTTCACGTCCCATTGGAATTTCAAAGGTGCACAGAGTCTGTGTCATGAGGAATGTATGACTAAATACCCCATGGCCAATAATTGCATTCTTTCTTTGTCATCAACAGGCCTGGCATTTAATCTCTACTGCTAAACATCACAATGGACTTTTTATGTAGAAAGACACCAAGGTCCTTAGTGCAGCTGACTTCTCTCATGATACCATAGTGTGCTGGAAGAATTTCCAGGCGCTCCAAATGACCCTTTGGAAAATTGACATCTGCCTACTTGAGCAGGCTACATGCTCCTCACCATAAACGGCAGACACAGAGAGTATGAGGACCTGGAACAGTTTATGTCCTCTCTGGTTGGGATGGCTATGGACTCCCCAACATTGGCAACAGGATCACAAGACACTGAGGGACAGGATTTGCCCCACTCAACATCAAGACCCTAACAAGAGCGGTGCCTCTCTAGAACATCAAAGATTGAATACTGTACTGAAACAATGGGAGGAGGGAGTGCCTTGAAACGGGCCCAGAGGTTCAGATAAATCACACTCCCCCATCAACATCACTCCTGAACATTTTGCTCTCGTCAGGGGTCCTTCTGGGGAGTTTGGACTCTCTTTTTGAGGTCCTATTCGGTAATACCCACCTGATATTCCCTGTTGTTTGCCTCTGATAATAGTTATGTGCTATGTGTTCTCCTTTGGGAGCTGACCAGCTATTTGGGACAGGTCTCCGAGGGCGCCCCCCCTTGTAAATGTATCAACGTTATCCTATGCCTACTCTTTAGCCGGGCTGTACTTGCAGCTCCATTTTGAACCTGTTATGCCTAGGGTGGGCCTCAGATTTTTCTCGACTCTGTTACCTTTTGAAGGTGCTGGGCGGGAGGAGGTCTGGGAGGTTCCATCACCCATGCAATGTAGTTTATAGCTTTGTATTGTATTTGTTAGATGAAGTTATGTTGAGTGTCCTTCAGGTGAACCATCCTGCTGTATTGTTGATATATTGTATGGATTTCGATTAGTACCTCTCTACTACACCATATTCTACTGTTGTTCTGCTGTTCTCTGTCTCCCTACTGACCATAGCTACAAGCCCGACTTATGTGCCCATATTGTCCACACGTATTCTCCCACTACATATTGGCTAGTTCAGAACATGTGCCTACCCGACTGCTCATGCCACAACGGACAACTCCTACACCTTGTGAAGGGGGTCTCATATTCCTCGCCGCTACTTTTAATATCTTGACACACCTCAGGACTTCTCAACCACGACCCAAATATCTCTGTATTCTTTCCCTAAATGTCAATGGGCTTACCCATAATATAAAGCTGAAGAAGACACTTAAATACATTGCCTCAAAGACCCCTGACACGGCCCTACTGCAGGAAACACATTTGTCCCCTTTGGAGTCTAGCAAATTGAAGAGGGACTGGGTGGCAAGGGTCATTAGTAGTAACCTCCTTCCAGATGACCCTGCAACCCTTGGCCCGTCCGGGACCTCCTCAGCCCAGAAGAGGTGCAAAGCCTCGACTCTCTTTCACAAGTCTGTCCCCCACAATATTTGAAAGATGTGGGCCGACCCATTCAGCAGCTACATCTGTATGAAGTGCAAAACACGCTACTAGACCCTAATACTCGGATCCATTTACATCCCAAACCTAGAAAGAGCCTATGTCTTCTCCTCCCTATCTACAACCCTGACACAGTCGGCAACACCAGGATGATAATGGGAGGGGGCTGGAATATGGTGGTGGACCAATATTTAGGGGCATATTTACAATGAAATGCCATGGCACTGCAAGCAACTTTGCTGTGTTGCACTGCGTCATCTCAAAAATACAGGGATGCACCATATTTACAAGAATACGGTGCACCCCTGTGTTTTCCCTTGTGCAGGTGCTAAAAAAGCTGCTGAGCACCTCCGCAGGCACCCTTGCACCATGGTGCAAGGGTCCCTGTGTTGCAAGGATGATTGTGTTAGTGCAGGAGGGGACACGTTCCTGCACAAAAATATTCATTAATGGTGTTTTGCTCCTTCTAAGTGTGCTGCCGAATGCAGCACAAATAGAAAGAGCAAAAAACGTGGCAAAATAAAAATATTTCTCTTCGTTGCAAAATTTGAAAGCCTCCTTTTCAAAGGCATTAGTTTTTGGCGTTCCCTCAGATTTACAGATCCTTGTAAATCTGGGGCAGTGTCAAAAAGCAATGGGTGTTGCGTGGGAATGCCCACAGCAACACACATTGTACGCCCCTTTGCTGCAAAAAACTGCGTCGAGGAGGTCCATATTTACAAGGCGGCGTTAAGCCAAGCAAAGTGGCTTAGCTCTGCCTTGTAAATATGGAGCAGGGCAATGCGCCACCGGCGTGTCAGAAAAAGTGACACTTCAGTGGAGTAATGCCCTTGTAAATATGCCCCTTTGTTGTTTAAAGCAATGCAACATGTAGAGGAATGGGAATACTAAATAGCACTCGCTATCGTTATTTGCTTTCAGGTCTCATTACTCTGTGTCACTCTTAATTTATTGGTACAATGTTATCTGGTGCCGAGTCAAAGATGGGTCTGACTACTAAATAGAATACAGGTCAAACAGCATGCATTGGTAGGTGAGCAATAAAGAAAACTGCCAATTTCATCTACAGTCTCTCTCTTTGTATCAATGATGGCATGTCTATTATAAAGTCATACTGTAGGAGCAAAGATAGGCATAGAGAGTAATACCATCATTACGAGTTCCATGTTAAATTAATGGAGATTATGAGATAAACTCTTAGGACTATGAAATAATCTGCCTGGGCTTTTTACCACAGGTTATCACTGATTCTGGGGACTTTTAGGTAGCTATATACTGCCTTCTTTAGCAGGAGGTACTTTTCGGTGGTGGTGGGGTTTACATGCCCGGGGGTGGTGTACAGGAGTCAGGGAGGGTATATATGCTACCTTCTTTAGCAGGAGTACTTTTCTGTGGTGGTAGGGTTTACATGCCAGGGGCTGGTCTACAGGGGTCAAGGAGGATGTCTTGGAGTGGGCTATGGTTTCTCTGGGAGTAGTCTTGCCTGCTCCCCCTAGTGATTGATGAGGAAGGTGGAGCTAAGCTGCACCTCTGCATGCAGCATCTGGTCCGCCCCTACCTATGTTTCTGGACCTGGAGTTTCATGTTAAACACCAGAGAACTCATAGCAGCTGGGAACTTTGTACAACTTGTAATGAAGGACTAAGTGTTGTGCATGGCATTGCACTAGCCAAGGGAATATGACAATTAAGAGGCTGCACTTAATATTTCAATCACTGCAAAATGCTACATCTGAAATACAAAACAACTTTATTGACTAGTGTGACCTGACAAGTATTATATTGTGTTCACATACATTACATGTCTTGATCATACTTTCTGATTATTCATGATGACATCAGTGTGTATATGTTTTGTGGTCATGCTCAGCATTCTCTTGTTAAGCATGCCACAGTCTTTCTTAATGTTCTTAATGGCAGTAGTTCTAAATATTGATGACAAAATACCAAAAAATGTTGACTTACAAAAAAATGAGGTCAAAATATCTAGATAAAAATATTGAGTTTCCACATATAAAAAGTAAATGTCTAAAACATTGAGTATGTAATACCTACTACAAACATTTTGACTACAAAAATATATTATGTTATTAAATAATACAATTTAAAAACATCTACATTAAAAACACATTGCCTAAGCCATGCACAGTATTGTCATAAATTATATAATTTCAGATGTCATCAACGATGCTATCAAGGCTGTCTTTGAAATAGTCATGTGTGATGTGATATTTGAGGATATATGCAGTACATGGTGAAGGCACACATACTTTATGCCAGGATTTAAAGTTGCTTCATTTAACTATAAGTAGTGAATTTCAGTGTTTTTTTTCAGTTTAAAAAGTTAGACTGTAAGTGAAATTTTCGTCTAACTACAAAGTCACTGTAACCTTTGTTTTTTCAGTGATTTTTTAAGTTTTTCTTTAATACAAAGTATGATGTTATTACAATACCTAACTATATTGCCACTTTACCCTTTGTTTTTCTCAGTGAATTTCTATGGTTTTTGTAACATAAAGTAATAGATTATTACCATACCTTACTATGCCAACCCTGCGCTGTGCACGTCCTTTGGTCACTCCACTGTTGTACACTACTACTCTGTACTGTATTCCAGTGTATTGCACTGCACTCTACAACACTCCATTCTACGCTATTCCACTTTATCGCAATCCCCTCCTCTACTCTTCACTTCACACTATTAGACTGTACTGTATTCCACTCTACACTATTCCACTATATGCTACTCCACTGTACGGTACTCCACTTTGCGCCACTACAGTGTATGACACGGCACTCTACGTTGCTTCACTGTGCAACACTCTGCATCACTCTCTAGAACTGCCATGCATAGAACAATACTGCACTTTATGGCACTATGCAAGACTCTACTCTATCTGCGTACACTCCACTGTCTAACTCTAAAATACAATCTATGCTCATCCACTCCATTATACAATACTGTATTCTAGTAAGGAACACTTTTCAATACTCTATGATACAGCCACAAATCTTCTGTATGAGATGGCAATCCAGGTTATAAGAGTTTAATTGACTATACACTACTCAACTAGACCACAATCAACTCCACTGCACTCTACTCTACAACACTCTAATACATGTATCATACTTTACTCTACACTATGCTATGCAACTCCACTGAACTCAACTCCACTCTATTAGATTTTGCCTTGCTCTATGCCACTTTCCAATCTTCCAATCTATGCAGCTCCACTGTACCACACACTAGTTCGTTCTATACAACTCCACTCTACAACACTCTACTACACTGTTCCCACTCTCCCCCACTACATTCTACTACACTGCACTCAGTTTCACTATACAATACTCCACTCTATGACACTCAACTGTACGACACTCTTCTTCATTTTACTGTACATGCGATTTGGGCTGCAGTCGTGTTCAAAACCTCTATGGGAAATTGCATGGGGAAAACAGTTTTTGGGGCCTACCCTTTTGCTAGGCCCCTGCTTAAGAGATCACCCTGAAATTCTCAACATAGTGGCTGAACCGAGCGCAGTACTAATTTTAAAAATTACATGAAGAATCGTCAAACGTCACCATAGATTTTGGCAAAACAAACATGGAAACTAGGTCCTACCTATAACTACCTAATGGTGGCCACCAGTAGGTAAAAAATAATATATATATATATATATATATATATATCCGCATTACTCCATTCCTTCGTTCAACCAAACAGAATCACTGGAGCACGGACCACAGATAGGTGCATATATATATACACAAGGTTAATAGCATACATTATAGGTCCAAACAAAGCACAAGCACTTAGACACTAAGCACTTTAGTAATTTCACACTAGCACTTTATGGGCAATCAAAACATTGACGGAAACAATCAGACATACAACCCCAGGATTGGGGAATAATCAACATGATATACAATATAATGTATTATACAATAATATTTATGTATTTGTACATGTTGGTATCAATGTCCATATACAGTAGGTCATGCTACAAAACATGGACAAAAGTCAAGATTAGACGAATGAGTCAGCATGTTTATAGTTGAAATTTAATATAATTAGAATTGATGTATTTTATACATTAATAGGATAATCATGTTTTAACAAAGGTTTATTTTATGATATTTTAATATGAACTTATCACTGAGCAAATGTATTCGTGTCTCGTTTATGTCTATGATTACAATTTGCACGTTTTACGTTGCACTAGCACTTGTCACTTTAAAAGTATTGATTGAAGCAGTAGGGCCATGTCATGTGATCAAGGCTCGTTTCGAGCTGAATCGCGTAATGGCGGCACAGCAATAAACTGAATTTGATGCACTGATCTTGTGGTCTGTGTCCGTGTGTGGCGAGTATCCTGGAAGCAAACGGAATCTTTTGGATATATATATATACATATATTACCTACTGGCGGTAGCCAGTAGGTAGTTATAGTTAGGACCTAGTTTCCATAGGAAAAGCATTTTTTCTTTTGCCAATATCTTTTGCGCCGTTTGACGAATCTTCACAAAATTTTCAAAACTAATTGCGCACTCAGGTCAGCTCCTGTCTTGAAAGTTTCGGGGTGATTCGTCAAGCGGGGGCCGAGAAAAAAGGGGGGTCCCAAAACATGTTTTCTCCATGTTAATTTCCATAGGAAACTTTAGACACGGCTACATGGTGTAACTCCGTTCAGTAGTGTTTGAGATATTTAAAGATTTACAGATATCGGAATTTGAGAATTGTGAGATCTGATTGCCTGAACTGCTTTGTTTTATTAAGCTGCCGGGTGGGCCATATCCCAGGGTAATATGCAAATATATGGGAGGCCGCGCGGGCCCACGCAGCCCCAGGGACCACCACCTCCCCGGGGCTTTCTTAAATTATGCGCGGGGTCACGCGACCCCCTCGCAGCCCCGGGGACCGCAGCTCCCCGGGGCTTTCCTAAATTATGAGCGGGGGCCTCGCGGGACCCCCCCAAGCCCCGGGGACCGCCACCTCCCCAGAACTTTATTTAATTATGGACAGGGGGCCTCACGGGCACCCCCAAGCCCCAGGGACTACCACCTCCCCAGGGCTAATATAAAAAGTAAGTGTGGGGGGCTCAAGCCCCCCCACACTGCCCTGGGGACCACCACCTCCCCAGGGCACCCGGTATGCAAATACGAGGGTCCGTTGCGCACCCCTGGCCCCGGGGACCACCACCTCCCCTGGGCTATGTTCACATTGGGTGGGAGGCCACGCGGCCCCCTTCCTGGAGCCCTCTAGTGCCCAGGGGACTGCCACCCCCCCTGGGCCGGCTCCAGCAATGTCCCGGGGTGCCTACCCCCGGGACATTGCAGTTTGCAATGACAGGGCGGGAGCACGGCTCCTGCCCTGTCATTGCAAACACTGCTTCACTTCATGGAAGCGAGAGCACGAAACCTGCTCTCACTTCCATGAAGCAAAGCAGAATTGCTTTTGGACAAGGGGAGCTGCATGTCAGCAGCTCCCTTTGCCCAAAAGCAATGCCGGCTCTCGCAGGAGGCGGGGAGCCGGCAGGGACTGCAGGGGCATTGGGGCTCCCCCACGGTCCCCAACAAAGAAGCCAGGCCCCGGGGGATGGGGTCCCCGGGGCCAAAAGTGGCCCAGGGAAGGGGGACAATGTGGCCCCCCTCCCATATAAACTTTTTTTTTAAATTAAATGCACAAGGCCATTCCCCAGGGGATGGGTTCCCCGGGGCCAAAAGTGGCCCAGGGAAGGGGGACCACATGGCCCCCCTCCTGTATAAACTTTTTAAAAAATTAAATGTACAAGGCCATGCCCCGGAGGATGGGGTCTCCGGAGCCGAAATTGGCCTCGGGAGGGGGGCCGCGCGGCCCCCTTCCTGTTTTACATGGGTCAGGCCCTGGGGAATGTGCTCCCCAGGGCCCACAAAATATTAAGAGAAGGGGGCACACAGCCCCCCTTCTAACAATAATTTTAAAAAAGCAGAAGCCGGCATCTTGCCGGAGGCCCCGCCCCCTCCCTGCACCACTGTGCAAACGCGCCTCCTGGTGCATTTCTGCATTTGGTGGATTAAGTCCCCTTCAATCATAAGGGTCTTTAGGGGCCAAGTAGCCCACCAGGTACCTCCAGTAAGCCCCACACAGTGGGATTGCTAAGAGGTAGTTCGAGGCCACGCCCCTTTTTACACCACTCTGCAAAAGCGCCTCTTGGTGCACTGCTGGTGGGGCGATGATGTCCTCTTGTGTCCTGAGGAACTCAGGACTAAAGTGGACTTCATCCCCCAAGCAGCAGTGCGCCAGGAGGCGTGTTTGCACAGTGGTGTAAAAAGGGGGCATGGCCTCGTACCACTCTCAGCAATCCAGCTGTGTGGGGCTTACTAGAGATAACAGGTGGGCTAGTTTTTTCAGTGAATATATATATATATATATTATCTACTGGCGGTCGCCAGTAGATAGTTATAGTTAGGACCTATTTTCCATAGGAAATCCGCAACATTATATTTGAAATAACTCTTGCGTCGGTTGACGAATCTTCGCGAAATTTTCAAACTTTATGGCCCGCTCCGGTCTGCTCCTACCCTGAAAGTTTCGGGGTGATTCGTCAAGCGAGGGCCGAGAAAAAAGGGGGGTCCCAAAACGTGTTTTCCCCATTCATTTTCCCATAGGAAACTTTAGCCACGGCTACAGCCCGAACTGCTGAACGGAATTACACAAAATTTGGCAAAGAGGTAGTTCTTGGTTCAGAAAGAACCCTTTTTGTTAAATGGTGTAAATCCGTTCAGTAGTTGCGGAGAAATTAAAAAATAAGAGTCAAAAATCAATTTCCCATAGGAAACTTTATGCAAGGCTACAGCCCGAACTGCTGAACGGAATTACACCAAATTTGGCAAAGAGGTAGTTCTTGGTTCAGAAAGAACCCTTTTGTTAACTGGTGTAAATCCGTTCAGTAGTTGCTGAGAAAATCAAAAGTAAAAACACATATATATCTGGGCGGAGCCTAACCACACATGTCATCGTGAGATCTGATTGGCTGTCAGCACTTCATCCTGGAATTGCTGGCAGCCATCTTGGGACCAATATAAATGATAGTACCCCATTGAAATGCATTGTAGTGAATCGAAGATTTTGAGGGTTACCAAAAGGAGAACTATAAAGGGTGATAACAGACTTTAGTTACATTAGAATTCATTTGTTGATGGTACCATATTAATTTCAGGAATTGTGGTGTGTTCTAAGGTGATTTTACCCTGTGAAAAACCTTCTGCTGGGATATCATGAATCATGTTTGAGAGAAAACTATTTTCACATGCTTGTCCCATACAGTTTTGGAAGGTGCTCCAGAAGCTAAAATGAGAGCATATTTTCTGTAAATTCACATTATCTTTCTCAGTCATGTGAGAATGAAGTCTGACATTCTCAGTAAAACATGTACATCCAACAATGGCAGAGACTGTCAGTTGATTCCTTTGTGTTCTACTGCAGCTTCCCAGAGTGTTCTAAAGAACAACTAGAGTGCTAACAGCCTTACTTATGACAAACGTATGGCACACCTGAAGCCATCTTGATTGGAATAAACTGGTAACACTTAAAACATTTAATTTAAAAAGGAACAAAATGATGGGGTTCATTTTGTCATAGAAATTATGGTTAGTGCTGTAGAAAGAAAAATTAGGACATGTTTCAAGTGTGATCTCAAATATCTTCCTGTTATATTTCAACAGGAGCAGCCTGTCAGTTGATGCCTTTGTGTTCTACTGCAGCTTCCCAGAGTGTTCTAAAGAACAACTAGAGCGCTAACAGTCTTACTTATGACAAAAGTATGGCACACCTGAAGCCATCTTGATTGGAATAAACTGGTAACACTTAAAACATTTAATTTAAAAAGGAACAAAATGAGGGGGTTCATTTTGCCATAGAAATTATGGTTAGTGCTGTAGAAAGAAAAATTAGGACATGTTTTAAGTGAGATCTCAAATATCTTCCTGTTATATTTCAACAGGAGCAGCCTGTCAGTTGATGCCTTTGTGTTCTACTGCAGCTTCCCAGAGTGTTCTAAAGAACAACTAGAGCGCTAACAGTCTTACTTATGACAAAAGTATGGCACACCTGAAGCCATCTTGATTGGAATAAACTGGTAACACTTAAAACATTTAATTTAAAAAGGAACAAAATGAGGGGGTTCATTTTGCCATAGAAATTATGGTTAGTGCTGCAAAAAGAAAATTTAGGGCATGTTTTAAGTGAGATCTCAAATCCTCTTCTATTTCATTAGAAAATTCTGACATGCAGACTGAAACAATCACTTTCAATACCAGCAGTAGACTTCCAGTTAACTCCTTGGTGAGCAGTAGCTTTACTACAGTGATCTAATGAACAACTAGAGTGCTAACATTCTGAATTTATGGCAAATGTGTGACACATCTGAATGCCTTCTTGATGGAATCAAAGTAAAAACTGAAAGCATTTCCTACTGAGGAGACTGTAGTAAATGAGGAAATTAGGAAACTTCATAACAAATAAGTCTCCCAAGATGGCCACCAGAGAAAAAAGAGCCCAAATGTAGCACAAATATCACCCAGAGGTAGCCCACGTATAGCCCAATGACAGAAGTGTGCAAAACACTTTTTATTTTTTGTTTTTTTGCAGTTTTATATAGTGCAGACTGGTCAGGTATTGGAGTGCTTTACATGAGCATTGGTTACATCACACAAGGACAAATTCATGTTGGTTGACCCCTACACTACCCAAACACCACTGCACTACCCTAAACCCTAAAACACTACCCCAGATCGACCCCTTCACTACCCAAACACAACTGCACTACCCTAAACTCAAAAACACTACCCCCAGCACGACCCCCTACACTACCCAAACACCACTGCACTACCCTAAACCCTAAATCTACCCCCTACACTACACAAATACCACTGCACTACCCTAAACTCTAAAACACTAGAACCCAGCACGACCCCCTACAGTACACAAACACCACTGCACTACCCTAAACCCTAAAACACTACCCCCTACACTACACAAACACCACTGCACTACCCTAAACCCTAAAACACTACCCCCAGCATGACCCCCTACACTACACAAACACCACTACACTACCCTAAACCCTAAAACACTACCCCAGCACGACCCCCTACAATACCCAAACACCACTGCCATACCCTAAACCCTAAAACACTACCCCCAGCATGAACCCCTACACTACCCAAACACCACTGCACTACCCTAAACCCTAAAACACTACCCCAGCACTACCCCCTACACTACCCAAACACCACTGCACTAACATAAACCCTAAAACACTACCCCCAGCACAACCCCTACACTACACAAACACCACTGCAGTACCCTAAACCCTAAAACACTACCCCCAGCATGACTCCCTACACTACCCAAACACCACTGCAC
Organism: Calotriton arnoldi; assembly: GCA_963921515.1. Taxonomy (NCBI): domain Eukaryota; kingdom Metazoa; phylum Chordata; class Amphibia; order Caudata; family Salamandridae; genus Calotriton; species Calotriton arnoldi. The sequence goes on along the minus strand of CAWUFW010021071.1, from coordinate 14,216 downwards.
TACCCTAAACCCTAAATCTACCCCCAGCACGACCCCCTACACTACCCAAACACCACTGCACTACCCTAAACCATAAAACACTACCCCCAGCATGACCCCCTACACTACACAAACACCACTGCACTACCCTAAACCCTAAAACACTACCACCAGCATGACCCCCTCCACTACTCAAACCCCACTGCACTACCCTAAACCCTAAAACACTAACCCAGCACGACCCCTACACTACCCATACACCACTGCACTACCCTAAAGCCTAAAACACTACCCCCAGCAACGACCCCCTACACTACTGCACTACCCTAAACCCTAAAACACTACCCCCAGCACGACCCCTACACTACCCAAACACCACTGCACTACCCTAAACCCTAACACACTACCCCCAGCACGACCCCCTACACCACCCAAACACCACTGTACTACCCTAAACCCTAGAAAAGAAACCCCCACCCCATGCCCAATCCCCCTTACCTCTCACTCCTCGTGGTTCCTGCTTCACGTCGTCTCTGAGGGGCGGTGCACGTCATTGTGAGGAAACGGAACAGCCTATGTTTCCTTACAACGACATGGATCGTCTACATGTTTTTTAGAACGCATGGTCATTTACCATACATACCTTTACAACAAAATTCGTTGTAAAGGCATGCGTGGTAAATGACCATGCGTTCTAAAAAATGCGTAGTAATGACTTCGTGATGTACAACGCATGCGTGGTAATGCATGCGTTGTAATGGTATCGCAAAGTAAAAAGTCGTTGTAACGGCTGTTTACCGATCGAAGCTGGCCCCTGTTCTTCAGTGAGACGTTTATTTGATTAATTAGGAGGAAGGAATGTGTTTTTTTACCGAAAAGTGCATTCCCGGCTGTTGTATTGTGAAAGTGTCCGCGTGGCCTGGTTTCACTTCCGGTGAGAGAGTGGAAGAGTCTGTTTGGATCTAAAGGAGTTCTGTTGTTGGACGGGGCCGAGCGCGACATGTCATCAGAAAACATAGCTAATGGAAAGCGTCCTCCCTGAAGTGTGGAGCAGTGCCATGAGAGGTCAACGAGTGTGCGTCCCACCGCAGTATGACCGTACCGCGTGACCCATGTGCCACCTCCAGGGTACGGGAGGCAGAAGCGGCATCGCAGGTCCTCTTGAAGACCGTTGTAGCACTATTTCTACATTTTGGTACTAGGGCATTTTAACTTAGTTGTTCCTGCCAGATACAAAGAGAAGATCCTGTGTTATTCAGTGCCCTCGTTACCTTTTTGTGGGTTGTGGTGCTTGTCACTTCGCTGCCCCGCCGGTGCACACGACTGGGCACCCCACCTCATGTGCCATCTGCAGGGCCTCTGCCCTCGGATCACTGGTTTCGGTTTCTGGAGTGGCAACATAAACAGTTGCTCCCAAAGTACTAGCCTGAACACTTAGGTGAATATCCCCTGCACCAGCATTCCACGGAAATTCTTTCCTAGCTCTCCCACGTCAACGAGGACGTCATAATAGCACGGCTCCGCTCGCGACACCGTATGACGTCATCGGAGCCATAAGAGAACCTCGTCGGCGTGCTGACGTCAGTTCCACCCATTTTTTCCGTGCCACCGAGGCAAACAGGGGACCGAGACATTTTCACATGTATACATAGTATAATAAATATATATATATTCACTGAAAAACCATAGGTTTCAGGCACGTTATAGTTAGAAATTAGCATTTAAAAACCTTAGAAATTCACTGAAAAAACCATAGGTTTCAGGCACTTTATAGTTAGAAATTAGCATTTAAAAAACCTTAGAAATTCACTGAAAAAACCATAGGTTTCAGGGGCGTTATAGTTAGTTGGACATTTCACTCGTACAAAACCATAGAAATTCCCCCGTTATAGTTAGTTCAGCTAACTATAACTCTCGCGCCCGCAATGCACTGCTGATGACGTCACATATTACATCACTCATGACATGGTCAGTGACATCACTCATGACATCACTGATGACATCTCAAATGACATCACTGATGACATCACTGATGACATCATCCTTGTGATAGAGTGGCAGACCTCCTCTCACCCTAATATAACCTTTGATACACACACTCAAAAATACAAACTAACATTTTCAAAACAATGGACATACCAATACCAGTTACAACACACCTATTCAGTAATTCCAAGATCTACACACACATCCACTCATTCACCAACAGTCCCTATACAGTCACTCATACATGTACTCACTCATCATATGTACTCATACACCTATACATCCTGTTACACACCGCCACTCATCCATAGAGTTACTCACACACATAGTCACACATGCAAACAAAGTATCAAACATCCATTTACTTGCATATACAGTTATATACACACACTACCACACTTACTTCTACAGAAACTTACACATACTTACTCTCTTAAACAATCACTTATAGAAACACCTACTTATTTGTACAGGAACTTTTCCAATCTCTCACTCTCACATATACTCACTTATATACACCAATACTCACATATACTAGTTTAAAACATATGTAGTTACTCATAAAGACACTATTGAGATAGTCATTCACTCACTAACACACCCATACACATACTCATCCACCTATACAGTCCTCCACACATGCTGTCTTCAACACATACAAACAGTGAGTCACTCATTCATGCATCTATGCACTAAGTAATACCCCCCACTGAACCATACAGACACTCAGACACTCATACTGATACTCAAAAAACCAACTAATAACCCATATAGACACTCATGTAGCTACTCACCAACCCATGCAGCCACTTATACACAAAGTGAGAGACTGATACAGATATTTTCATATTTAAACATTACTCACTAACCCATGTATTCACTAAGATACACTTAGTCAGTTATACAATCAATTTTACAAAAAAAATCATCCATTTAGACACTTATATACCCATTTATTCTTCCATCGACCTTGAGATATACATATATAAAACATATTTAATTTTCAGAAAAACACACATTCACTGGATGATGTCATCAGTGATGTCATCAGTGATGTCATTTGAGATGTCATCAGTGATGTCATGAGTGATGTCACTGATCATGTCATGAGTGATGTAATATGTGACGTCATCAGCAGTGCATTGCGGGCGCGCGAGTTATAGTTAGCTGAACTAACTATAACGGGGAATTTCTATGGTTTTGTACGAGTGAAATGTCCAACTAACTATAACGCCCCTGAAACCTATGGTTTTTTCAGTGAATATATATATATATATATATATATATATATATATATATATATATATATATATATATCACTTAAAAAGCAAAGGTTACAGGTAAGTTATAGTTAGGAATTAGCATTTAAAAAACCTCAGCACTTCACTGAAAAAACTAAAGGTTACAGCAATGTTATAGTTAGGTTCTGAATTTACAAGCACAAAACCATAGATATTCAACTGCTATAGTTAGACTTATTTTAGGTAACTACAGCTTGTGCCCTATGGTAACTATAACACGCACCTACGCCATTATTGCACAGATGTCTCATCAATAATTGAATTATAAACGTTGCAGAGATAATATCAATGATGCCAATGAATATGTCATGAATGATGTAAAATGTGGGGGTAATTAGCTGTGCATGGAGAGGGAGCAAGTTATAGTTACCTTAGGGCAAGAGTTTTTGTATCTTAAAAAAAACTGTCTATACAATTCCTTAATAAAACTCACGACCAGAAAAAAATCTTAAACAAGTGTATCAGATAAATAAAAATAAACATGTAAATAATTATTAATAAATAATGCATTAGCATTAAAAACGCATAATTAATAATAAATAACATGTATTTTAAATAAAACACTACCCACTTAAAATCCAAAATAAACCAACCAACCCAAAAAAATACTAGATTATAATATTATAGAAACAATAGTTACATTTTAATGTTTCAAATAAAATAATATAAAAATATAAAAAATCCAACCATTTAAAGAGCTGGACAGGCAAACGCAGGTGACAAAGAAGAGGAAGTTACTTCAACCCTGTGCATCCACCACCACAAATGGTCTTTTGGCCAGAACATTATGGTCCTCAACCATTTCCGGGCCCACCACAACCTCGGCACATGCCGTTCTTCCAGCAGAATCAGCAGTTTTTAGGGAGAGGAGGCAGGAGAGGAGGATGAGGGCAACTAGGAGGAAGGAGACTCCTGTGGAACGAAGAGACGGAAGGCATGAACACTCGGGGCCAAACACAGGACCAACAATCAGGCCTGTGATCACCAATTCGCTGCTAGCTCAGGAATGGACATGGGCTGCTCCAGTCAAATGGATAATGAAACTTGCAGAACTGGCATTGACTGAGATTTTTTTTCACTTTTGCAAATCAAATCTTTTTACAATGCCACATGACTTCCATGAGGAGTACCTTTGGCCAAGTATTGCCTGCCTCTACTTGAGTTGGTTCGAACAAGAAAACATATGGACCAACAATCCATTTGAGGACCAAATAGGACTCTGGAGGTGATATATAGATGACATATTTGTCATCTGGCATGGAGAGGAAACCATGACAGAACCTTTTAAGGTATGGCTGAATGAAAGGAACCCATTTCTGAGCTTTACTATGACAACAAATAGAACTAGTGTTTCATTTCTTTATGTCAACATCACAGCAACAGATGGAAAGTTTGTCAGCTCTTTGCACACTAAACCTACAGACCTAAACAGCTTGCTACACTGTAAGGGTGCTCATCCTCACACTCTCAGAGAGAACTCACTGGTAGGGAAGTTTTAAGGATCAGAATAAACTGTTCAGATAATCAAGACTTAAACAATGAAGCAGTAAGACTCATCAAAAATCTGAGGGAGAAGGAATATCCAGAGAGGATCATTGCCAAGGCACCGAAGAGGGCACAGAATGTTCCTAGAGAGGCCCTCCTTGAGACCAACATTAAACAGAATAATAACTCTCATTTTTGTGAGCATTCATAATTCTTCATCTAATCCTATCAAAAGCATTGTAAACAAACATTGGCGCATTCTTACTTCCAATCAGTTGACTTTCAGCAAACCACTCTTTCCATTCAAATGAAACAGAAGTATAAGGGACAGACTGGTGCACAGTAACACATGGCAAAGAACTTCAGAAAGACAAACTATGCTGTGGGACCTTCCTCCAGTCATAGGACATTTACCCTGTAGAAACAATAGATCTTGAACTCCCTACACCTTGGGAGCAAAGGACACATACTAATTGCAACAGTAGCAATGTGATTTATGTCATTACCTGCCCATGTAGCTTTCGCTACATTGGAATTACCACAAGGAAAATTAAAATCTGCATAAGCAAGCACATAGGTACAATCAGGTGCAGGAAAGCATCAACAAAATTAACAACATACTTTCCTGAAAAAAGCCACAGCAAGAACGATATAAGATGGTCAATCATTGAGAAGCTTACACCTCATGCTGGAATCAGCAATTCCTAGAGAAGGAGCAAAGATGGGTTTATAAATTTAAAACAAATAAAAAAGGACTTGATGAAATACCATGGAACCAGCTGAGTCCCCAGTAGCCCCGATCTTTTTACTACAACTTATAATTAAGGTACTAGCTGTGTCTTTGATAGTTCCTGTCTTTTTACCATGACATGTACTTCAGTTACGTAATTTATCAGTTCTCTCATGAAAAAACATGAGCCTAGAGCCCTATATTATATAGTTCTACTCCGAAGAATTGTGCACTGATAATGTTCTTTTCTAGGTACTTGAGCGGTTTATTTTTTCTGACATATACCGAAGCTTAGGTGTTTGAACATGCAAAGTGATTGTGATGTGGTGGATCCTCCTTCCAAGTAAACTGGGATATTTATGTTGTTCCCCATCCAAATCAAAAAAAAATTCTACTCAAAACAAATCTTTCTAGTCATGCAAATCCTAGCAAGGTCACAGAGTCTCTCATCCCTAGGTATACCTCTCCAAGATCCCGTAACAACTCGTAGTGGAAATAAATTCAACTTAGTAATAAAATTCCTTTACTCACACCATGAGCAATGCTCCATAAAACATACATTTGAGGTTTTTTGCAAATACTGCTTTTGACTACAAATTCATTCTGAGCATACTGAGCACAAAGAAAAATGTCCTTTTTCCGACTCACTTCCTAAATACATTTTTTAATCAGTTTTTTTAAAAGAAGCTTGGGGAGAAGTGCCTCATCATTCTGACCAATTTTGAACATATCCAGAGCTTTCTAATAATTTAAAAAAGGTCACTTCTTCAATTCAAGCTATAAAATATTTCCTGTTTTAGTGCAGCACGGATAGAGCCTGAGTCACTATTCAATAAACTGTTACCCAACCTTGGAACATCTGCCATGGCAAATACATATGTAGAAAGGAGCCCAAATTCAAGCCAGAGGGTGGAAGGAGCGGCTGAAAAATTCAAGTTACAAATTTGGCACCAAATACGCCCTTTAACCTTCTTAATGAAGGACCAATACCACTCCTCCGTTACTTCACAGGCATAACTCAGAGAAGGCAGGATTTTAATCTTATAGACCGCAAGAACATGGGCAAAGTGCCTTTGCCCACAGCACTTATATAGTCTATGAATGGCCGAGGCTTGAGATAGTGCCTTACTTCTACACTGGCTAATATGATCTTTCAGGGCGCTGAATCCATTAGGGTGTGATGGCTTTGCTCCACTCATATTTTGGGCGCCTGGCCCTGGCAATTAAATGGGAATATTTCAAACAGAAAATACTAAACATTAAGGGGTCGATTCCGATTCGGGCCGGAAAAAGCACCGACCGACTCGGAGCCGGAATTTATACCGACCGACACGTACCTGTGGCGCCCGACACGCCAAGTACGATGCAAAGCGTGCAAAATCCGACCGACACGTACAGAACCCAAGCCGAACGACCGAGCCGCACGGAAAACAGCAATCCGGCCGGAAAAACACGCGAATCGAACTGACCGACACGCACCCGGAACAAATCCGACCGAAACGTACACGCGAACTCCAAACCGCAAAGTACGATGCAAGGCGCGAAAACCACGACCGAGTCGGACGGAGGACAAGCCGTACAACCGACACGCATACAAAACCGAGCCGAAGTAACAAAAAACACCGCGACCGACGCGTACGCAGCATAGAAAACTGCACAAACACAGCGTGAACGAAACGGAGAACATCGTACGAGACAAATGCAGGGTCCGACTCGGTCACAAGAACGTTTCCAACATGCACAGACAGTACAAAGGAAAAATCACACAAAAAAAGGCCAAACAAGCAATTACAAAGCCAATAAATACTGGGGGTGGGGACAGAGAACAAAGACACACCCACAACTCCACCCATATAAAGGACACAAATCACAACCATGATCCTTTGCAAATGCCATTCCACTGCCAGCACCCAAGAGACAGCAACCACACACCCACAGCTCATCCCTCACACAAGCCACACACCATCAGCACACCAACAAATACCTACCTCACATACACCCAGCAAAACACACACTCACACACCCTCACCTGCACACCAACACACACATCACTCACCATCACCACCCATCACCATGCCCCCCAAGAAGAATCACAAGTTCCTAGATTGTGAATTGGAAGTCCTGGTAGACGAGATCCTCAGGGTAGAGCCACAGCTGTTTGGCACACTGGTCCAACAGACCCCCATCTCCCAGAAAAGCAAGATGTGGGAGAGGATCATCAACAGGGTGAACGCACAATCACCATGTCTGCGCACAAAGACCGACATCTAGAACAGGTGGTATGACGTGCGCAGGAGGGTCCGGGAGCTGCTCAAGAAAGACTACCTCCTGAGCCAATACACCGGCAGTGGCCCTCCTGCCAAGCCAGTATACCTCAGGCCCTGGGAGGAGAAGGTGCGGGCCATCCTTCCGCCAGTGAGCGTATATGGACTAGAGAACATCCCAGAGCCTGGTGAGTACACAACAAATGTACACAATATTCTGCCACAATACACACACACATCACTGTCAAGGGGAGAGTCAAACCATGCACTCATAGCAATTACACAGCAACCAGAACAGAATCATCCCAAAATGTGTATGTCAGTCAGATAAACACAACACATGCCATCAAAAAAGTTACATTCAACCGTGCCATCACATGTACAAACACAACTACAACTACAGCTAGGCAGTGGCACAAATAGAACTAACAAACACATCCAGACATGTAGCCACCACAACAACACCAACACACACTGAAGACCACTGAAAGGAAGGAATTCTGTGTATGCTGGCCAAGTCAGTGTAGCCAATAGCATCATGGGAGTCGTAGTCACACATATTGCCCCCCACAACTGTCCCATCAACACCACCATGAACCATGCGCACATCACAGGGAGTGGAGAAGGACTCACAAGATGGCTGACACTGGCAACTGCTGTGGGGAGCACAAGGCCCTGCTGGCAACTGTGCACCAACAAACAGCAGGACACCACTGACTGACATCCTGAGAGACAACTTCCACTCCCTGCAATGCAAGCACGTTCCATGGTGGGATATCTGGCTGGCTGGGTGGGAAGGAGGACTTGCAGCACTGACCATAGTCACAAGCACCTCCCCTCACCCCCCTCAACACAAACTCCACAGAACCCACCTGGTAGAATGCAATGCCTCCCATCCTAACTCAAGATCCCACAAAGAACCACCACCCTGGGTTATGTTGTGTGAAGCACAGGGACACTCTTGGGACTTTTAGCCAAACAACTGCCAGGACAACACTCCCAGCCATCCTGTCAGCACAGGCAGCCCACCCCACAGGGAAGCAGAGTCAAAAGGAAGGAAGCATGGGCATGCTGGGAAGGGGGTTGGAGGCAATAGCATGATGGGAGTCGTAGTCACAGCTCTACATCCCCCACCACATGGCCCAGCAAGCTCACACTCACGCATGCACATCCCACAGAGAGTGGAAAGGCCCATCAAAGATGTCTGACACTGTTGCTGTGTCGTGGGGAGCACAAGGGCATGTTGGGAACTGCACACCAACCAACAGCAGGACACCACTGTCAGCCATCTTGCCATTGCCCTCACACCCACACACACTGAACTCCCCACAAAAGCAAGTAAGTATGGGAATGCTGGCAAGTGGGGTGGAGGCAATAGCATGATGGGAGTCACAGTCACTGACATAGCTCACCCCCACAACTGTCCCATCAACACCACCCTGAACCATGCTCACATCACAGGGAGTGGAGAAGGACTCACAAGATGGCTGACACTGGCTACTGCTGTGGGGAGCACAAGGCCCTGCTGGGAACTGTGCACCAACAAACAGCAGGACACCACTGACTGACATCCTGAGAGACAACTTCCACTCCCTGCAATGCAAGCACGTACCATGGTGGGATATCTGGCTGGCTGGGTGGGAAGGAGGCCTTGCAGCACTGACCATAGTCACAAGCTCCTCCCCTCACCCCCCCTCAACACAAACTCCACAGAACCCACCTGGTAGAATGCAATGCCTCCCATCCTAACTCAAGATCCCACAAAGAACCACCACCCTGGGTTATGTTGTGTGAAGCACAGGGACACTCTTGGGACTTTTAGCCAAACAACTGCCAGGACAACACTCCCAGCCATCCTGTCAGCACAGGCAGCCCACCCCACAGGGAAGCAGAGTCAAAAGGAAGGAAGCATGGGCATGCTGGGAAGGGGTTGGAGGCAATAGCATGATGGGAATCGTAGTCACAGCTCTACATCCCCCACCACATGGCCCAGCAAGCTCACACTCACGCATGCACATCCCACAGAGAGTGGAAAGGCCCATCAAAGATGTCTGACACTGTTGCTGTGTCGTGGGGAGCACAAGGGCATGTTGGGAACTGCACACCAACCAACAGCAGGACACCACTGTCAGCCATCTTGCCATTGCCCTCACACCCACACACACTGAACTCCCCACAAAAGCAAGTAAGTATATGAATGCTGGCAAGTGGGGTGGAGGCAATAGCATGATGGGAGTCACAGTCACAGACATAGCTCACCCCCACAACTGTCCCATCAACACCACCCTGAACCATGCTCACATCACAGGGAGTGGAGAAGGACTCACAAGATGGCTGACACTGGCTACTGCTGTGGGGAGCACAAGGCCCTGCTGGGAACTGTGCACCAACAAACAGCAGGACACCACTGACTGACATCCTGAGAGACAACTTCCACTCCCTGCAAAGCAAGCACGTACCATGGTGGGATATCTGGCTGGCTGGGTGGGAAGGAGGACTTGCAGCACTGACCATAGTCACAAGCTCCTCCCCTCACCCCCCCTCAACACAAACTCCACAGAACCCACCTGGTAGAATGCAATGCCTCCCATCCTAACTCAAGATCCCACAAAGAACCACCACCCTGGGTTATGTTGTGTGAAGCACAGGGACACTCTTGGGACTTTTAGCCAAACAACTGCCAGGACAACACTCCCAGCCATCCTGTCAGCACAGGCAGCCCACCCCACAGGGAAGCAGAGTCAAAAGGAAGGAAGCATGGGCATGCTGGGAAGGGGGTTGGAGGCAATAGCATGATGGGAGTCGTAGTCACAGCTCTACATCCCCCACCACATGGCCCAGCAAGCTCACACTCACGCATGCACATCCCACAGAGAGTGGAAAGGCCCATCAAAGATGTCTGACACTGTTGCTGTGTCGTGGGGAGCACAAGGGCATGTTGGGAACTGCACACCAACCAACAGCAGGACACCACTGTCAGCCATCTTGCCATTGCCCTCACACCCACACACACTGAACTCCCCACAAAAGCAAGTAAGTATGGGAATGCTGGCAAGTGGGGTGGAGGCAATAGCATGATGGGAGTCACAGTCACTGACATAGCTCACCCCCACAACTGTCCCATCAACACCACCCTGAACCATGCTCACATCACAGGGAGTGGAGAAGGACTCACAAGATGGCTGACACTGGCTACTGCTGTGGGGAGCACAAGGCCCTGCTGGGAACTGTGCACCAACAAACAGCAGGACACCACTGACTGACATCCTGAGAGACAACTTCCACTCCCTGCAATGCAAGCACAGTCCATGGTGGGATAACTGACTGGCTGGGTGGGAAGGAGGGCCGGCTGTCAACCAAATACAACCAATGCAGACCATGTTCACACCCCAACAAATACATAGAAATGCCCAAATAATGCAGGACAATGTGCCACACCAAAATCAACCCCTGACTGTGACGACTTAGGACAATGCAATGTACAGGCCCGCACCCAGAGGCACAGTCACAACTGTCAGGTGTGTCAACCATTGATGCCTGCAGAAACATAACATACATTGTGTGTGTCTCCCAAAAACAGGTGATGATGGGGACACAGCAGCAGACGCTGAGGAGTCCCAGTCCCAGGCTCAAGAGGATGTGGAGCTCACTGGTGTCGTACAGCCTCTGCCCTCCTCGGACGAAGAAGACCAACCTGGCACATCCGGTGCAAGTCTACATGCAGCACCAGCAGGACCACCAGCTGCAGCACCAGCAGGACCACCAGCTGCACCCCCTGCACCCACCCCTCCAACGACTGTCACCACAAATACCATCCCTGCCGACATGGACAGAACAAGGAGCAACACCAGCACAGGGACCCTGGACCAACCTGGGGCCATGGACACCACCACCACCACCAACTCCCAAGGTGGACCAGGGTCATCTGTGCGTGCCACTGCACGCACTGCACATGTCAGCAGGGGTGGTGGGAGGGGTGGGAGACAGAGGTCGCTGCTTGCAGAGGTTGCTGGTGTGCATGATGACCCACAACTGGTACGCATAGCTGATGCGTACCAGTCCAGCACCGGAGATCTCAGCCAGGTAGTGGGGCTCCTCAGAGACATGAAACAGCAGCAGGCTGCCCATCATGCCCGCTTGGACTCTCACATGTCCCACGTGGAGTCACACATGTCCCGCGTGGACTCACACATGTCACGCGTGGAGTCCAAGTGGGATGCACTGCATGAGATGACGGCGGTGTACAGGGACATTTTACAATGCCTCCGCCAGATGAACAGCAACCAGTCCACACCTCCCTGTGTGCCAACAACATCTGGTGCTGAACAAACTGCAACTGCCACAGGGAGGGAGGATGACTCTGGCGGAGAGTCCCCTGCACTGCAGCAGCCTGTACTTGAGGGCCCCCCCCCCCAAGAAGAGGGGTCATCCGAGGAGGGGCAAGTGAGAGGCCGATGGCCAAGCGCAACTCCCAGGAAGCCTGAACCTGTTCTGGATGTTCACCTTTGTGCACAGACTGTTCACCCTGTTGACGGCAACACTACTCCCACACATTGCATGGGGAGTACAAGTTGGACCAATGTCTCAGACAACTGTGGCCCCGATACTGGGGATTTTGTCTACCAGGACTTTCAATTCACCTAGGAACTTGTAATTGCAAGATTTATGTACAGCACTACCCATCCTATGCACTATTCACACAAATGTATCACAATAAACACACTAATACACCATACTTGCCTCTGTTGTGATTCCAACGTGGGTGCTGTAATGGGGATGATGAACTGCAAAATTACACTGTGTTTGCGAACTGCAACAGCAAGTACAACACAGGCATGTGAGTAAAGGCAACGTGACACATATGAGGGAGACACACCACCAGGGCTACACAACACATACACACCTAGGCCATCTGACTCATTGCCTACACTGATGTTGCCAGGGAAGACGGTGCAATGCACAGACACCACACCCATTCCCAGTTGTAGTCAAGTAGCCCACAGGTGCAGTAAGCAAATGGCAGTCAAATGTGTGACCACAGACAACGCACATCACAAAGTGAAGCACAGGTTAATTACACAGTTGCAACATGTCGTAACCACTACAGATGCAAGGTAATCCCACCTGGCAGCGGGCACACAGTCAACAACTGTAGATGGAAGGAAGTCCATGGGTGTGGCGCACATCACCTGTAGGGACACAACAGCTACCACCCTGGAAGTGCAATCACGTCGTCGGTGGACACAGTTGACCAAACGAATCTGAAAGTACCCTGTGAAGGACAGAAATGACACACAGTCAAAAGCAATGGAGAACAGGACAGAACAGCAAAACTCATGCACAATACATGTTACAAGATACCCACCCAGAACCAAGTTAGCATGTCAACACTGTTGGGGAGTACAGCCCACCTGTAAGCACACATCGCAACACACATCCAGTCAGGTAGCCCATGGACACACTCCAACAGCACCAGAGCACCACCTACACATATCATGCATACTCACATCATTGACCTGACATCTCTGGATACTCACATTCAGCTGAAGAAGTTGGTGATGAGCTGTGTGCGGACATCACCCTCATCATCATCATCATCATCACTGGCATCGTGGTCCAGGCCAGGATCCTCCACAGGTGGCGGATGTTGGTCATTGTCATCCTGGATGAGAGGCAACTCCTTCCGCACTGCCAGGTTGTGCAGCATGCAGCAGGCGATGATAATCTTGCACACTTTCGCAGGGGCATATGGGAGGGACCCTCCGGTCTTGTCCAGGCAGCGGAAGCGGCTCTTCAGGAGACCAAATGTCCGCTCAATCACTCTCCTGGTCCGACCATGTGCCTCATTGTAGCGCATCTGGGCTGGTGTCACAGGGTTCCTGAGGGGTGTCAGCAACCACGGCATGTTGGGGTATCCCGAGTCACCTACGGACAGACAAGTGCACATTAGCTGACTTGGAAAAGTGGGCGGAATACTACAGATCAGATCACACACAATGGCACAAAGTCAGTACACACCGACAAGCCAGGCACGCTGGTTCTGCATCTGTGCCATCATCCTGGGGATGCGACTACTCCTCATCACAAAGGCATCGTGTGCTGAACCAGGGAAACGGGCACACACGTGTGTGATGGTCATATCTGCAAGACACACCACCAGTGCATTGACCGAGTGGTAGTGCTTGCGGTTACGGTAGGCCTGCTCCTGGGCCTGTGATGGTACCAAAGCCACATATGTCCCATCAATGGAGCCAATGACATGTGGCATCCTCCCCAGGGCATAGAAGTCACTCTTCACGTCAGTGAGTCGTCGCAGTCTAGGGAAATAGATGTACCTGTTCAGGAATAGCAACATTGCCGCCAAAACATCGCGGAGCACATGGCTCAACATGGTCTGTGACATCCCACCAGCAGTCGCCACAGTATGTTGGAAGGTACCGGTGGCAAAGAAGTGTAGGGCTGCCATCACCT